>JACCGJ010011123.1:0-48560 GCA_013407085.1 Atriophallophorus winterbourni | reverse complement strand
GAGTGAGGGACAGTTAGAATAAATGTGTGAGTTGTTGTCTTATGCGAGCCCGTAGGTTAAATAAGCGTTGTAGTGGGTGATTTGCGGTATTCAAAATATTATAAACGAAAATAAAATCCCCCCGGAGACGACGACGTTGATAATCGAATAAATTCAAGGTTTTGATTCCTTCATTGTATGGTTTTCGGCTGAGTCCGCCGACAAGTTTGGTAGCTCAATGGTTTATTCTGTACAAGTCGCACCATCTTTTTAAGCCATGGCGACCATGCCTTTGAACTTGCATATTCCATCCTGAAGTCCGATATACGTATTTATAAAGCGTGGGATTGTCTGTTTTGAGAACCTACCGAAAATTCTCATTAAGAGTGACAATTTCTGTGATATTTTGCGATAGACGGAGTTGCAGTATCTCGACATATCTTGAGTGTGCTTATCAACACACCTATTTTCTTTTGTTCCATGATCCACGAAAGCTGTGTGCACCAATAAAATATTGGTACTCCACATATTTAACATGTGACAATTTTGAAAATTGTAAAATAGACGATTTTTAGGACCAAGCGTGGAGGTCGTATAGATCCATCTGGAGCAGTTCCCAGTCTACTAGCTTATTTATTCACAACCACAGTTTTCATCGTCAGTGAACAGTATGATCTTGCATTTTATGAGAGTTGGCATGTCATAGGAATAAAGTCGGAGGGGATTGGTCCGAGGACGGAGCCCTGATGCACTCTCCTTTGCATGACTACTGACATCGACAAAGCACCGTTTACAGAGACTTGAACAAGCCGATCAGTCAGGTAATTTTCTAACCAGACTGATAGTCTGCCAGCGATATCACAGCGTTCAAGCATCTGCAAGAGAATACTGTGCTTTACGTCGTCAACTGCTTGCAACATATCGAGGTTACATAAATGGAGGCTTCCCCAACCTCTACTGCTCGAGTCCAATCTTCAATGTTAAGGAGAAGGTTGGTAAGGCAGGAATATCTCTTTCTAAATTCGTGTTGCGCTCCCGAAACAAGCCTAATCTATTTGAGGTATTTGCTCAGATGTTTCGCCACTATCCATTGGAACACCTTGGAAACGGCGAAAAAAAAGGTAACAGGCCTGCAATTTGCATGCTCGGAACACCTTTGAAAATCGGGGAGATTATACCGGATTTCTAATCCGTCGGTATGACTCTTTAGGACAGCGATTCGCAGAACAGCTCAGTCGGAAGTCCATATAGAAATTTTATGCAATGCTTGAGTATATTTTGGGTAGTTTCATCATAACCAGTAGATTTTAAGACAATTTCAAGATAATAGAGTTCCGCAGCACATCCTTTTTTGGTAATTGGGTGGGCCAATGGGACATGATGCGTAGTTCCTGGATCCAGTGTCTATATCAAACGGCTTTCCTTCGAAAAAATACTGTAGCATAATAAGTTACGATAACCATCGGCATCCACATCCTGCATATGTGGTCATTATCCAGAGTCGTCCGTAAGCCGCAACTACTGGTTTCACTGACACTACTTGTTCACAACCAATCTGGTACAGGAGCTTGATTCGCCCATTTAGACAATTATAGATCAGCTCGATACTTTATTTTTTCTTCTGGTAAATAAGTTTTAGACATTGTTCCTATGTTGTTGCGAAAGGTCTCGTTTGTGGGTTTCGTTCGTTTGGCGATGGTTTTCTCCTAGCATAGCAAACTCCTGGCATTTCGCCTTATTGATATTGTAATAGCATCAGCTCATGGTAACGTCACGTTTCATATGAACTTTATCGTTATACCTAAAACAGCTAACGTGGTCCGGTCTTTGTGCTTACTACCGGCTTCCGACGACTTCTTCATACACAGCGCCCATTGCTGGGCTTCGCTTGTAAGGTCAAGACGCTGGGACTTTTTTTTCCATATCTCTCTGAACAGGAAGATTTCTGAGTTTATCCTCTTTTTGGGAATCACAATCATTCAAGATTTCAGAATTTATGGTACATCAAAGCTCGTAGCTGTTTCAAAACCACAGGATATTCGTATAAGACTATTATATATATATATATATATATATATATCATATATATATATTATTCTATATATATCTATATATCTATATATATATATCTATACTATATCATATATATATATATATAAGATTACTTGAGGCATTACGAAGATCGGCAGTTTTGTAGTAACAAAAATGTCATGTATTGTCGCGGTATGATGGAAAAAATATTAGTTTGGATAAAGATCATGTTATATAAACGGGATGTAATGTGGAATTACTACGCATAAATATATCCAATTTGTTCCTGAAAATCCTTTCACTCGATGATTGTACAACATTTGACGGTAGGGAGTTCCATAAGAAACAAACGCGCACCGAATAGAAGAACTGGCGGCAGTTCCGGTGGGAATGTTGAATATCAAATGAGAGTGGTGAGTACGTGTGACATGGCTTGACCAGAGGCGAAATAGATGCCTCAGAGGGTGCGTCTTTGAGTTCGTTAATTTATAAGTTAGGATTATATCAAATTGAACCTGTCTGCAAAGTAATGTATCCGAATCAAGATTCAAGAACCGAACCAAGTACCGAATCCTGTGAGACACCGTTAATTCAGTTCAATTTAATTCAATTCAATTCAATTTTAATGGTCTAAAAAGCATATAGCTTAACAAAAACCACAGGATAATATGGGAATTACAAATAAAATAGGTAATAAAACGGGATTTTATGCTTACTGAGCAGTTCCGGAATCAGGTAAAAAATCCATAGGACAGAAACTGTTTTCAAAGTTCAAAGCTTTTATGGTGTAAAATATATAGGTTCAATGTTTGGATTGGTCGACATGAAATTGTCCGAATTCGATTTGAATATATCCAAGTTGGGTGAATGTGCGACATTACAGGGCAGGGCATTCCAGGTAAAGCATAAACGTACAGAATAAAAATACCTTCGACAGTTTAGTCTCGAGTCGGGAATAAGTACTGTAAAGTCGTGACTCCGACTTGTTCTGGGTGGTAGTTGTGTGAATAGTTTATTTAGGGGATGGTTGGGGGTATGCAGTATGTTGAACATAAGAATCAAATCACCTGTAAGACGGCGTTAACGAGAGTCGAAGAGATTGAGACTTGTAATACGATCTTCGTATTGTTTGTGCTTTAAACCGCATACGAGCTTGGTGGTCCGATGATATATTCTCTGCAAGAGGCTGATGTCTTTCTGTAGCCAGGGTGACCAAGCCTGAATTTCATACTCCATAATGGGCCTCAAATACGTATTAATTATTCGATGAACGGTTTACTTAGTGAAACTCCCGAACAGGCGTTTTATCAGAAGCAGTACTCGTGAGGTTTTTTCATAGACAGCTGTGGCGTTATGTGACGGTTTCAAAGTGCTGCTATCCCACACACCCAAGTCCTTCTCATTGTCAGTGCATTCAAGAATATGGGAACCAAGGGTGTAAGAGAACTGTGCTTAGTGGCTTCGATATCCCTAGACATCACACCAACGATACGTACAGTTGTCTCGCGATCAAGAAGGTAGCTTCTCAGCCAGGTAAGAACGCACACTTAATACCAACATCCTGCAGCTTGCTCACGAGTGTAGAATGGTCCACGTGATCAAACGTCTATGATATGCACAAGTACCACGCATGCATGCAGCCACCCTAATCCAGAGACTGCGTCCAGTCGTTGTATTGTCTCAGTTAGGATAGTCAATCAAGAACGAGACTTTCGAAATCCATGTTTCTTTCTGGAAAAATAAGCTTTGATTTTAGATATGTCTCACGACTTTTTGAGAAACATTCGTTCCACAACTTTTGAGATAACTGGATTAAATGTAACAGGGTGATAGTTTGTTGCGTCAGAACGAGTGCCACCTTTGTAGATGAGCGGTTTGATTTATCTCGTTCTGACAGTCGGTACAACACCCTCCTTCAACGAGTGATTAAATAAGTCACAGAGTGATTCACACAATTGGCTGTCACATAACTTTCAGAGTTCCGGTGTGATTCCTTCCGCTCATACAACTTGCTTAGGTGGTGCAGAATTATTTCAGAATTGATACAGATATCGCTTATAGTTTCCGGAAGAATTTGTGTTAGCAATTCCGGTAGTAGTAATACATTCTTGGTGTTGAAGACTTGTGAATTAAAACGGGCTAGGGCGTTCACTTTTTCCAGACAGAATCAGTTAGTTCCCTGTGTGTCATAATCGGAAAAAAACACTGAGTTTCATCTTCGTCGAGTTGTTAGTGGTTTGATAAGCAATTTGTAATTTCTTTGTATTCTGGCTACCAGCTGAAGCTGGTAAGATGAGATTTGTGATTTAATTGCGTAATTTTCGAAATTTTTCACAGGTTGATTGTGTTCTAATGGCCTATTGAATAGTCCATGCAAAGCTTTTTTTGTAGTTTGACTGCGAATTCTCAAATCAAGAAGTTTTAACAATGTTAAACTTCTATGATACTGTTATATAGGGTTCTTAAAAAGAACCACGATGTTCAAATACAGAATAAGAAATTGATTCGGGACGTAGTAGTATTTCAAATGTATCATGTTGGTAAAGAGATCTGTCAGGGTTTTGCAATGCTAGTTCAAATCACTGGAATTTTATTACGATCATTGAAAGAATTCATTGTTTTAATCGATCCAAAGTAATCCACTATTCTATTTGGTTTTGTTTGCTTCACCATTCTACTGGCGTTGCACACATATTGAACAGCAGAACAAGGTGGTCGCCTCGACCCAGCGGAGAGTGATGCTGAACATCTTCAACGGACGTAGCTTCTGAGGGTAAAACTAGGCCTGGGGAAATAATCATTCACGGCCCTCGGGGCTGAAAATTTTTGTTTATCTTTATTTTCCACTTCGTCATTTACCAGCGCATCTCATGTCATTCGTGCAGTTTCGGCTCTAGGTTTGTATGGCATGTTAAACTCTCGCTCTTTTCAAGGATGCGTTCGTGTAATTTCGGTACATACAAAATATATTTTCAAACGTTGAATGAAAAGATAAATTACGACTGACTGTTGGAAAGCTGTTCGTGTATGTCCGATTACTAATAAAGATCTTGGAAAGTACCATCTGATCGCGTGCACGTCGCAGTTGTTCAAAGTTCTTGAGCGCATTTTGATACCAGTTGTCAGTTGCCTACCGTGAGAATCGTTCAACTGTTGAAGAGCTTGCTTTGCTTACATAGCACTTTTCACGTACTCTAGACAGTAGATCGAAAGCGGTACATCATTCAATTCTGGATTATAACAACACGTTCAACAGTGTTGTAAGAAGTGGATTGGAGTATGTTCAACACGGATCGTGTATCCACAATATGATGAGATCTGATTGCAATCGGTTAGAGAAGCATTTGGGTAACATTTCACTTCTTACACAGAAGCTTTGTTAGATCAAGCGTGATAGTCTGCACAGGGAACATTTCGAAGTAGCAGTTAATCCTTCAACACTGATTATAACATTACGGCTAAACAGCCTATTGTAAGCCCAGGGCGTGTATTGCCAGGCATTGCCAGGATCGGTGGTCGATTTGCCAAATATGGTGTGCATGCAAATCTATCCAATACAAGTGAACATGGTCCAAATTGGTTGACACATGACACCTGATTCAAAAATCATATCGAATGGGGCTAATGGTTAAAAGGTATTTCTAAGCGAAAGATACATATAATTTACTAGTAGTTGTATGATGAACATGTGCTATTTACTTTTGAATCAGTGATGAGCATCAGTTTGTAGAAATTTATGCCTTATTCACCTTGGCAATTTCGACCGCCTCAGCATGTAGGCGTTCTCCACACGGTTTAATACCGCGTCGCATCGTTTCCACATTGTCTACATCTACGCAGTTGCCTGTATCCAATAACGAATAAGGGATGAATATTCTACCGTACACCGGGGCTGTCATTGGACACGCTTTCGGTGTTCTTCGATTCCGTTATGAACTTTCCTGGAAGTTTGCTCTATGTAAACACCCGAACAGTCCTTACATTTCATTCTTTAAATGTTGTTGGAAGCGATAGATCAATCGTGTGTATGCAGGATTCTACTTCCTTTGTCACTGTAATACGTGGGTCTAATTCATTTAAATATTTGACGATATTCTCTAACTGATCCCGATCCCTGATAAGAAATCTGTCAGCAGCATAGCCCCACCATAATTTTGACTTAAGCCCTTCATTGTTATGGGATTTGCTTTCGAAGTGTTCCATATACACTCGAGAATTCGGTGAACCCATTGCTAACATTTCCTTTTGTTTAGGCAATTGCCCAATAAATACAAGCAGTTGGTAGTGTGTAAGGGATGGGGATGTGAGCACCACAATACATCAAGCAGTTCATGTTTAGGCAAATTAATACACGGTTTCTGCGATCTGGTAAAATGTCAACAGATTCAAATATCCTTCTTGCTAGATATACCGCACTTGTGCTATTTACGTTGGTAAAAAATTGCACTAAATTTAGGGTCAAATCAGTGGTGGTGTAACAGCCGCATTTTACCGGACCGAAGTATAATTGGCCGTGACAATTTCACGTTCACACGTACTACATGAGTTTACTTCTGTACCTTTGTACACGTCTTGGAAACCGCGAGACATTCTTTATTTTCCTGTGCGTTTCCACCTAATTTTGTAGGACTTTATTGTGGACGTTGTCTGCTATATTGGTGGGTTAACTGCTACTTCGTCGTGTACCCTCGTCTTGCGAAGCTTCTGTGTCAGTAAAAAAAATGTTACCCATAACCTTCTCAAACAGATAGCATTAAATTTTATTGCTCTATGAATGCACAATCGGCCTCAAACATTTTTGAAACCAATTGCTGACTCCTCTGAGCCCTATTTTAGAAAATTGACCAAGGAGGCCGTGTGAACAGTTGGATATGGTGTTAGATTGGTCATTTACGGTGTCTGTATACTTTGAAGCAAGCAGCGCGGCATAATACGAACGGTTGTGGTGGGAAAACCTCTTGATAGTTCTCGCAAATTGAGAGAGCGACCGAGAGAGCATCCAATGTGTTTTTGAAACAAAGATTCACCGGCCCAACGAAGCCCTGTTAGCCGCTGAATCGAATGACACGAAAATGATGTCGAGACTGCGAGTCAAATTATCTGAAGTGGATTTTCGAAGAATTTGTGGAAAACACACATTGGTCTTGGTTCTCAAGGTTGTCACAGCCGGGGGTGGTGGTGGGGATAAGCTCCCGCTACCTACAAAATGCTCCCATACGGCGTGCGTATCAAATAGCCTCTGAAAACCGAAGCCCAACTCCTGGCCTGCCCGTGGCGGAACTGCTTCTACTGACAGGAGAAGGGGCGAAGGCGGGTGACTGGCGCCTCAAAACCAGTTCGCTTCGGGTAGATGGAGCTCGTCAGCCTGGGAGAGCAGTCCATCTAGGGGATGGAAACCCTGATTCCAAACCACCGCTTCCTGCGGATTACACAATCACAATACTCCACCGAGGTCGGTCTCAATCCCGTCTGCAAAAGGAGAAGGGTTAGACGCGGGGTCAGCAACCCCACTCTGTAAAAAGCTCAAACCGCTACTGAAACCAAAGCAACATGTCATACCAAAGTAACATCTCTATGCTTGAATCGAGAAGAAACCTCATCTGAGGGAAGAATCAAGCAGACTGGTGAAACCCACCGGAAGCCAGTCAGCAGATGAATCTTCTGTCGATGAAAGCAACAACAACGATTGCCACATGGAAGGTCCGTACGATGTATGAGACCGGAAAGGCTGCACAGGTCGCGAAAGAAATGCAAAGGTATGGTATACAACTGCTGGGAATATGTGAAAGTAGATGGAATGGATCTGGTATGTTGGTTTTGACATCTGGGGATTCAGGTCATGAAGACGAGAATCATAGTCATTCAGAAGACGTCGCCATTATGCTATCCCCAATAGCTGCAGGCGCTCTCATTGGATGGGAACTCGTTGACTCACGGATAATCACAGCCAGATTCAACTCCAAGGGAAGAGATGTGACGGTGATTCAATGTTATGCGCCCACAAAGAATGCTAGCCTTGAGTCGAAAGAAGAATTTTACGTGCGTCTGCAGTCTCTACTAGACAAGATACCCAAGCAAGATATAAAGATTTTGATGGGTGACATGAACGCGAAATTAGGTCCAGACAACACAGGGAGAGAATCTGTGATGGGTACGCACGCCCTAGGTGAAATGAATGAGAACGGTGAACTTTTCGCAGATTTTTGCGCGCTCAACGATCTGGTCATCGGAGGCATTATCTTTCAACACCGGAACATCCACAAGGCCACCTGGACATCACCTGATGGTGTCACTGCCAATCAAATCGATCACCTATCGATTTCACGAAAATGGAGACATAGTCTCCTTGATACACGCGTAATGCGAGGTGCGGATGTTGCTTCAGACCACTACCTTCTAATGGCCAAAATTAAAATCAAGTTGAGAGCTTTCTGCGAAACCGGCAGTCGGCCTAGTGTAAAGTACCACACGCAGAAACTAAGGGAAGAGCGTACAAGAGAGATTTTCTCCATCTCACTGAAAAACAGATTCGAATCGCTCAACAACTTAACCCCTGAGCTCCCAATAAATGAACACTGGACCGCTCTGAAAGACTGTTGGCAAGACACTTGTAAGCACGTAATTGGCAGACGGGTAAAGAAAGGCAGCTGAAACAACAGATCCTCCGGTGTGAGGACACCAAGCAGAAAAACCAACTGATCAAACAATACGGCTCCCTAAATAAAGACGTGAAACGAAGTGCCAGAAGTGACAAGAGGCGGTTCTATGAAATGCTGGCAATGGAGGCGGAAAATGCAGCAGAAACGAGAGACCTCAACACCGTCTACAACATTACCAGAACCCTATCAGGAAGAAAAATACCTTACGGCAAAATAGTAAAGGACGGTGAAGGTAACCTTATCAGTCAGGAATCGGTGCAAAGAAAGCGATGGATGGAGCACTTCAAGGAACTCCTAAATCGACCAGCACCTACTTCAGTCACTGACATCCCACCTGCAGCAAATTTGCTAGACGTAAACACCGACCTCCTTGGTCGAAATGAAATCCTTTTTGCCTTAAATCGCTGAAGAATGGCAAAGCACCAGGTCCAGATGGGATTCCACTAGAAGCTCTGAAGGCTGATTTGGACACCTCGGCTGATATGTTACTTCCTCTGCTGCAGAAAATCTGGTCAGAAAGACGGGTCCCAAATGATTGGAAGAGAGGTCATTTGGTCAAACTTCCAAAGAAAGGGGATCTGAGGCTATGCAAAAACTGGCGAGGTATCATGCTGCTCTCAGTCCCTAGTAAAGTACTTACACGCATCATCCTTATGCGTTTGCGCGACGCTATCGATCAAGTGTTACGGCCAGAGCAATCAGGCTTCAGAAAACAAAAGTCTGGCATCGACCAAATTGCGACCCTCCGCATAATAATTGAACAAAGCATTGAATGGCAATCGCCTCTTTGCCTCAACTTCATATATTTTGAGAAAGCCTTCGACAGTGTGGACCGCGAATTCATATGGAAGCTTTTGCCACACTATGGGGTCCCACCGCTGTACATGGACCTCATAAAGCAGCTGTATGAAGGTGCCTCCTGTCAGGTAATTCACAACGGAAGACTGACCGATCCATTTGGAGTTGAGACTGGCGTTCGACAGGGATGCCTGTTGTCCCCAATGATTTTTCTGTTGGTAATAGACTGGATAATGAAACAGACAGTAAAAGGTGAGAGGAATGGTATCGATTGGAAGGAATCCGACCATTTGGATTATCTGGAATACGCTGATGATGTCTGCTTGATATCACGTGACCCCCAACGTCTTCAGAGAAAGACCGATAGACTAGCACACTTTGCTTCATATGCAGGACTACGCGTAAATACCGAAAAAACAGAAGTCATCCGTGTGCTAACCGACGAGCACCCATCAATCACCATCAATGGTAAAGCAGTTAAAGACGTCACGCAATTCGTCTACCTCGGCAGCCTCGTTTCAATAAGTGGTGGCACGGATGAAGACATATTCGCCAGAATCGGCAAAGCAAGATACGCGTTCGTAGCTTTGAAACCCATTTGGGAGTCGAAGGTTCTATCAAAACGCACGAAACTCCGTATATTTAGAAGCAACGTCAAATCCGTGCTACTCTATGAATGGGAAACCTGGCGAGTGACAGCAGTCTTCTTGTCGCTTGCAATCATTCCACAATAATTGATTTCGTCGAATTATTGGGGTTAAATGGCCAGAAAAGATAAGGAATCAAGTCCTGTGGCCGATGGCTGCTGAGGACCCGATGGCCCGTTAGATCAGTAGAAGAAAGTGAAGATGGGTTGAGCACACCTTGCGGAAACCTTATGATCACATCACGCGTTATGCTCTGGAATGGAACCCAATCGGGAAGAGACGGGTCGGACGCCCAAGGCTATCTTGGAGGCGCTCGCGTGAAGAGGAAATCCGCAAGTGTGGACTTAACTGGAACGACATCAAACTGGCTGCTATGGACAGACCAAATTGGAGACAAGTTGCCGAGGCCCTATGTTTCTTCAGGAACTCAAGGGATTAGGTCAAGTCAAGTCACACATTGGTCTTAGCCAGGCAAACGAAGCGTATATTAGAAAGACAATACCGGGCCACATCCTCAACTGATCTTGACCGTGTTCAGTTGTATTGCTTTGATGGGCGTGCACACCATATAAGGCAAATCCACTACATATCCTGGTCATGCCCAAGTGACGTGACACGCTTACTCTAGGTTCTTTAGCCTTTAGGTCAGTTCAGTCTTAATGGATTGCCTGCTACTTTCTCATGCTCCCTATGCAGACTATTACTCTTTGTATGGCAAATCCTTTGTGTCAGAAGTAAAATGTTACACAAAAGCTGTTCGAACCGATTGCACCCCAATCTTTTTACAGTTTTGGTATAGGTTCCCAACTCGATAAGTTATCTGAATATGGACTTCCACCGCTCATTCTTGATTATAAATGAAATTACTTCAAAATTCGTCTCCAATATGATATCGTATAAGGCAAATCCTGCCGTATGGTACCGATTTCGCGTAATGTTCTCTAGTGTGTAATACTTTCCTCATTTTTGAAATTTTTATTTAAATTTTTTATTTAAATTTTTGGTCTTCGTTGGTAACTCTGCCTCACTTACCATTAAATACGCTTACGACGTTGCCGTTGCAGTGTAAAACAATATTCCGGCCATCAAGACTGCTTTAGAATCAATAATCACAATTAATAGTCAAGGGTCATTCTGACTTAGTTTTACTTTGAATCCCCAAAAGTGCAACAAAATCATGATTTCAGACATGATTGGACAGCGATGTTTAGCTCCGCTTCAAAACCTTCCTCGCGTTTCGTTTATGTCTCCTTGTTTTAAAGACGCAATAGCTGAAAATATATCGGCGTTACAATGTGCGACATTTTTACCGGGACCAATCATGTGATCACTCAATTCCTGAAAGTTCACTGGCTGTCATCTTAGACTCTCACCTTCCGTTTTCTCTCCATCCCACCTAATATAATTGAGAATTTTTTTTCTTGCATCGTTCCACACCTCATCTTCGCATTTTATCCGGCTTCATGGACCAGGATTTTCTGCTAATCAGAAAAGGTACTAAGGTTATCGCAAGATTGAGCTGTGTTTTCGCTGATTTAATACGTGACACTATCTTCAATCGTCGCCTCCGTGAATGCGGCCCTTTGCCTGGATTAGGCTTGTGTGATTTCATACATTCATTTTTCTCCTTATGTTTTGAAGTAATTCAATTGATAAAAATTTGTGTGGACATCAATGGTGCCGTTGTATTGTTCTTCTTCTTGTGTGAACATAATTAACGTTGGAAATGTTGACCATGAGGATGAATCGAGACGCCATCAACATGTATATGTGACCCGCGGGGTTGACGTGTTGAATGTTGGATAGATCGTCATCAAAGTCTGTGTGAACAACCTAATTGACGGTAAAAATAGGGAACCCGATTTTCCCTCGATACACCTGATACAATTCCTACTCCGTACATTATGGTTTGATGCTGCGATATGAAATATTTATTATTGTTCAATTAATCTTTTCATTCTCTACTAGAGTATAATGAAAGTCTTATATTTAGTAAAAATACTTATTCTGATGAGCTTTAATCATATGCTTCTAGCTTCCTATTCACATGACAGATACATCAACTTTATATCTTTATATATTTTTAAAGCTTTCCACAAACATTATTGGTTCCCTGTTTTATATATAATTGTTTTCGGAAAGGCTTAGCTGATGTAGAAAATCTAGTTTAGCTTTTCAATTGGTTCGTAATACAAATATAACTTTTGAAGTTAGTGATTTATGTGAGCTGAACACACAAGTATGCTTACGGAACTTCTAACATGAGATATACGTCAGCCACCTAGTGAGAATTAAGGTTCTCCCCAACAACGGAATCTCCAAAGGCTCGGGATTCTATTCGAGTCGAGCCATCGTTTTTTTCAAATGTATCTATTGCACCGAGTGTTAACCATGAGGTCAGATGAAGTGTCGTTTTCTATTTATGCAAGGAGATTACGCCAGGATAGTTCTAACTAGGGAATAATAACCTTATCCTACAATGAGATCATAGGTCATGTTGTTTGACCATATTTTATTACAGGTGTGACCAGATCAAAGATGAATTCAATTGCAGATTGAGCTATCTAGTAACGGAATTTTGCTTGAGGCTGATTTATTGAGCATCTCACAATATCCTCGGATGATTGAAATCAGTGTAGTTTATTTTCCATGAGTTGAAGTTCCGCCATCTGGAACCATGGTTTCCGGAAACTGTTAACTATACAATCTCGACTTATTTTATTAACTATTCAGTTTTACTACCCTCAAATTATCTACGCTGTATCACGTAAGACAATGTACACTAACTACCCGCTGAAATCTGATGACTGGCTGAACGACTAACAAACATTTACAGCTTATTCAGATAGCACTTTTTGTAATTCATTTAGTAATTTATTAATATGATGATGTTTTGACCTCCTTCGGCCGATTTCAACTATGGATGTACATCGCCGTTAGTGTCATATAAATTACATCAGTTCGACAAGTATACTGTTTTGGTTCTCTTTATCCATTTGTGAAAATGAAGATTCTGAACCTCAATGGCAGTGTAACACAACTTGTTGCGAATATAGATAACCTATCATCACCTGGATTTGCTTGGCCACGCTTTGATGAAGCCGTTCAGTCTTACTAACATTTTGTATACATATTTTTCTATATGTGTGTACAACGTTTCAGAAACGATCGTTATTTCATCCAGCAGTAGAGCGTAAGCATAAAGCAGCCCGGTAGCATCAACACATACTTATCGACAAAGCTGACGTAGAAACAAGCTCTGCTGTTAGAAACTGCCGCTTAGCCGTCATTAATAATTATAAATGTCGATATGAGTTAACCATGTACAATTGTACATATAATTGGAATTTAGACTGCAAACTGATAAGAGTATGCATGTTGCCAAAACAAGCACTGATTCAACTAAGCATTCGCTCTTGTGTTTTACTGCTTTCACACATTTAAGAAGTTATCTCTTGATTATCTGCGGTTTCCTGATTCTAACTCGCTAATCGTATTTCTTAAATTAATACCTGTCGTGGTGTGTGTGCGATAAAGTAGTACACCGACTTACGTTGAAGTACACTTATACGTTCCGTAAATGGTTTATTCTAATACACGTCTCTGGAGCATTTGGTGTATTTTAGCATAGAGGGTGAGGTTTTGCACAAACAAGCTTTCCGGCTTTTGTGTATGTTGCAATGGATAACAAGAAACCTCTTGCCTTAAAATTTGCCCGCGAGGAATGAAAGTCCATAATTTCAAATAAGGAACACACATCACAACCTTGGGCTCCCTGACTCAAAAAGGATTTATTCATTGATTTATTCATAGATTATATGCAGGTAAAAAGCTATGCTATCTTACTACTAAATAGAATATACCAAAGGGCGACCATATTTGTAAGTAAATTTTAGAAACCACCTTATAAGGAGCAATGATAATGGTTGAAAGACCTTACCCCGGTTCATATGAGCACTGTATGTGGTGATGCTTACAAGTTATTACATATTGCAGATCACTCGTTAAAACAGTTATTCACTACCGAGACTTGCGAAAATTTACGCAGCCTATCGCCAACATTACAAACTTCGTATTCCCAATTTGACTGTCGCCGATAATTTACGTCACTGTTTCCTCTGGAATGTGCTACCAGAATATATTTTAAGCGCTTCAAGTGTCGATTTCGCAAAACCAGTAACTTAACTCACACTGAGTATTTAATTTTTTATTCTGATTGCTTTCTAAAGCTGATCTACAGACCATTTTCACTCTAATACGACAGCGCCGCTTACACTGGCTGAGTTATGGACACAGATTAGAAAATGGTTTCGTTCTACATTATATACTTTATGGAGAGTTAAAATCAGGAAATCGACCTTCAGCAGACCCCCGTAGCGATACATCGACGTCTACAAAAAGATAAGCAAGCACTTCAACTTGATTCCATTTATTCGGGAAGAGCTTACTCTTGACCGGTCACTTTGGAGGCACCGTGTAATGCCATATCTTCAAGATTTGAAAGAGCAAATGTAGCTCTCTGCTGCTGTAAGTAAACCACACTGAATGCATGCAAATATCTCTTATTTGTCCGGGAGAGATTATTCACCTCGAATCGCATATAGTAATTTTAAACGCTGAGTAGGGTGAACTTATCCTGGGTTTGTGATGTACATCGACCGAATTAGACCAACAACAACGTAAAATTAAATGTTTGCAAATATTTTTCCATGAAAGAATAACATCTAAAACGCGATTGTAATTGTGAAGCTAAATGCTTTTCCAACATCAATTCTTGAAACTTGAATCACAGTGCACATCACCAAGTAGAATAAGTCAGAATTTATTTAGGTCATCGCACTGCCGATGTAAAGCACAATTTATACCTTGTAAATGCCGCGTTTTGCAGTTTTACTTTTGAAGGATTTTTTAGATGATACCTGATAATATGCGTCATAAAACGACATATCAAAGGAAAGGTTTTTCAGATTCTATTAGATTGAACAAGAAGCTGCAATAAATTCACATGGAATTTATCTGCCATCCCATTTATCCAACGAAATTGAAAACTTCATTCTGAAAAACTTTTTGGCGCAACAGATTTTTTATTGCTTCCCTACATATATACATACATACATACATACATACATACATACATACATACATACATACATACATACATACATACATACATACATACATACATACATACATACATACTACATACATACATACATACATACATACATACATACATACATACATACATACATACATACATACATACATACATACATACATACATACATACATACATACATACATACATACATACATACATACATACATACATACATACATACCTACATACATACATACATACATACATACATACATACATACATACATACATACATACATACATACATACATACATACATACATACATACATACATACATACATACATACATACATACATACATGCATGCATGCATGCATGCATACATACATACATACATACACATACATACATACATGCAAACATACATACATACATAGATACATACATTATTACTGTTTCCATACATACACATACATATTTCCGGATATTCCAAATTTATAACCCAAATGCATTTGTAAAACGAACAGAGAATGATGAATAATTTATTACATATTTGCCAATTGCTTTATCGAAAACTTATCTCCTGCCGAGTCGCTGAGTGTTGAAAGGACTTCTTTTGTAAAACTTCACGAGACGATGCAATTCCGGGTAATCGTTGAAAAAGTCTTCATAGTTCGTGCGAGGTGAAATGAAACGACCATCCATCGGAGATTCAAATTGATCCATTTGTGGTTGACCATGGCATGGAAATACAACCTCCAGAAATCCGAAAATGAGAAGCAGTTTGAACGCAAATTGATTCCCCTAGAAGATTCAGAAAAGATTATTACTAAGCGATAAAAGATTTGTGTACAATAAAATGCGGTTTAAAATTCTACGCAAGAAACGCCCCTCAAGTATGTGCACGTACAACATAGCAGGATAGCATTGCAGCGCGGGGCACATATGTAATTCCTCGACTGCATCTTGTTGAATTTGTTCATAAAATCCATGCTCATGACTTCGATGTGTACAAACAGTTGTCATACGAGTTTTGTTACAAATCTTTTTTGCAAAGCTGTTGTTGACTCAGTGAAAATTTAAAGCACATGTAACTTGATCCTATTGTCCATAACTGATGAGTATCAAATCGCACGAAACTAACCATTATGTTGATTGTATAGGCAAGCGTCATATTTAATAATGTCTGTAAGTATAATATTATTCGAATATGAAAAAACTCATTGAAACATACAGAGAGTAGGAATTTATTTGGCAATATTGACATGTAGATTTTAGTAGGTATTTTTTAGCTATTTGTACTTTTCCAGATACTCATTTCATATTGCTTCAACTATGTAGATACGATGTTATCAAATCGTTGAGTTCTGAAACACCGATCACACAAAATGGAATGATGTTTTCACATGCCACTATACGTACACCCGATTCAAGTAGATTGTAGTGTAAGATATAGGACTGAGAATATTTTTCAAAGTAATTCACAGTTTTAATGGTCCAAAAAGCAAATACATTACAGTAACCACAGATTTAAAATATAGGGAATGTATAAAAACAACACAAATGTTTTATCCATATGGAAAGTCAGCACGTGTATTCATGTGCAAGGTTGAATTGGGTTAACATACGCTTTTCAAGTTCAGCCTTGAACATGCTCAGGCTTGTTGCGCAAATGATATGTGTGGACAGGGAGTTCCATATAAAACAAACTCTGACAGCAAAGAAAAATCTTCGACAATTTGATCTGGAGTGTGGAATAATTAACTTGTAGCACTGCGATCTGCTACCACGTGCTTCTTGCCGATGAAACAGGTGTTCAAGTGGGTTATCCGCTTCATTCGGTGCGTGTTTTCTTTGTTTGGGATTTGCCGATTTGGTAAGCTCAATCTGTTTATCTATATTCAAATCGAAATTTGACGATTATATGAGAGCTAATCCAAATTTTGCCCCAATCTGTTATTAAACTATCATCGTCCCACTGATTTTTATTATCTATATATACATTTGTACCAATAGTTCGACTCTATGGTCATTGTGAATCGAACGTTAAATGACCTTGGTGTAAATGAGCGAAATTTGAATCCACATTCTTGTACGTTATCGAAAACAATTTTCTCTAAAATTGGATTCATCGTAACCTGGGAAAGTCGTTTTAATTTCGCAAAGAATCGATACAGCAGAACACTGTTTTATCAGAGATTGCCAAACGTTATAAAAATTTAAATATGTTCAAGTCATTAGATAAACCTTTGCACGACATACCACACATTAATTATCTTTCAACAATATCGGATTTGATATCAAACATTTTCTATTCCCATTTGAACAAATGGCATAGACCAAAATTTCTACCGCATACTGAATGCAGTGTAAACGTAAATTCAAACCACTTAAATTCGGATGTGACCCCAAACTTTCAACCAATAAATGTCAAAATCAGTGCAAAAACGCTTAATGAAATTCTGTTTTAAACCTTTTCAACTACGCAAGAAAAATCATAGCACGTGAGGAGAATGTTTTCACGGTAATGAATATACACGCAATCATCAGACATGACGCCATTTTTCTTATGTTGTGTTAACATTATAGAACGAAGCTCGGTTACGAATTCTATTATCCGTAAAACGAAAGATATCAACGAACGACAATGGAACCTATGCGGTATGCGTTGGCATTTGTGTATACAAGAATTCAGCAAATATTAAATTACTTACAATGACGTTCTAAAGAAATATTGCGATAAAATCCAGTCGCAAATTTGTAACCGAAATTATTCATCCATGTGAGCGGATTCTATTTAACTGATAGCGCTATTATTTAAGAATATTAACTTTGCTGAAGGTTAGAACTTCACATATTTGATTCGAATTATAGGTGGTAAATAATTCATCAAACGTTTTAGTTGTTTACATTATTAATTAATTAAAAATTTACATTTTACATTTTAATTGTTCACATTTAACGTTGAGTGGTTTCACTAATTGTGGTTCTTTTCTCGTTGTTGATGTTCTGGTTACACGGAATAAAATTGATTCAATATTATACTTTATAAGCGTGGAGTTCTCTTAGAGTCGAGTTGAGAAATATTATCGATTTGATGCAGCACGACAATATGGTAATTACCGTGAAGACTGCACCATACACATAAATAACAAGGTGAAGGTTTGAAACAGTGGGCGTGCATTAAGGTAAAGGTTTGAGGTGTGTTGGATAAATGGCACAGATAAATTTGGGCAGCTTTTGTGATGATGGCTGATATGTGATTGGTGTGGATGGAATTGATGAGAATTTTGCTTGCCGACTTGGATCGGTGAATTCTTGTTGATGTTACCCAACTACAATTTCAAGCGGGTTGTTTTCAATAATTAAAATGGTGTTTCTCAAAGCTATCGTGAATCTCATTCAGACGACTGATGCAATACTTCCTGAATACATACTCTTAGATCTAAACGTTGGTTAACAGGACTCAGTAAAGAAATTTCTTCAGCTATCCAGGTTTAAATATTCTTGTCAACCTATCTCGGACTAAATGATAAACTTAATAACGTACCTGAAAATTCATTCTACGTGTTTGGTCTCATCTTACTTGGAGACGAGTCAAACGCATCTCTCTTTCGACCTACTTTTGTATCTTACATCATCTTTATCTGTTATATTTGCTGCCATTCTATCAATGCTTACCTAGCTGTTCGACTCTTTTTAAAACATATTTCTCATGCAAGTTTAATTTCTTATGAAGCAATTCGCTAAACAGTTTTTAAACAACACCTTTCATCAGAGAATGTGTGATTATTCATAGATTATTCATAGATTATATGCAGGTAAAAAGCTATGCTTTACAAGACCCACAAAAGTGTACATCAATAATTATCCAAACACTAAACACCACAGTCATGACAAAGTTTAATGTTGTTCGAGACGCTGTCGAAGATTTCTATTTCCTCCCAGCATGCTCTTTTTGCTAGTTTTCCTCTGGAGACATTGTCAAACTAATCGTGCAATGAACGTATCTAACATTACGTACTATACACTATACACCAAGAAAATTCATGAGCAAATAGCACCTAGCAAAATTTTCAATTCCATGCGTGTTAAAAGAAACGTTGAACATAAAACCAATTCATATTTAACCAATATACACAATTGCATATTTCTTCATTGTTTGCAGCGCCTAGATCTTTAAATGTTTTCGGCTTTCCTGTAAGCATCCTTTCGCATATTTCCTCTTTCTCAAAATGGCCAATCGTGTTTGTATTCATCGTTTGCGCAGATTGTTTCTTGCAGCTTTGCTTTTATAAAAAAATACACGTAAAAACCGCGTCTCATACATGCGTATACACAGCATATCGCTTCATATGTGTCTCTTACTTCTCCAAATTAATTAAAAACAAGTTCTCAGGGGAAATTTGGTGTATTCTACAAATAAATCTTCAAGAATCTAGCGAAATGGCAATCAACAAAATCGCATCAATAAACAAAGTGTTCACAAGAAACAACAACACAAGCATTTGTATTTGAAATAGATTCCAGCTTTCAGCTGACACATGATGTTACACATCGAATTGTACGCTCCCTTTGAGAAAGAATTTTAGGTAATGTTAAGATAAAAATCAATTGCTTTACGTGTTAGAGTTGTAAGTGTTTCCGTCAAACAAATTATACCAACAATATATTATTCTGACGCCAGAGTCTCGGTCTCTAGCAATGTGCGTCCATTTTGTACGGCAAGTCATAAATAAAAAAACAACTCGACCTACTTGGCAAAGAAGCGTACACTTTATATTATTTTGAACCGTGATCGCTTGGAACAAATATTTTACGCAACGTTCGCTTATAATACGATTACTTAAATGAGCACATTCGTTTCAATTATAAAAACAATAATCCACTTACCAACATTTTACCACGAACATGAAGTGGGTTGTTGTCGAAACATTTATAGGCAACACAAAACTCGAGAAGTTAACGGGATTGGGTGAAACGGATGATCAATGAAATTAAATAATCAGACTACTCCAATTAGATAATTAAGTAATACACTTTACTCGAAATTTTCAACACATAAAAGATTAGGGGCTATGAAAAAGTTGCGGGTTTTGCTTAGAAATTATGTCATTGATAAGACCTGAAATAACAATATCCCTAGAATTGCTAAAAATACTAGAAGGAAAATATTTTCAATGATTAACGTCTGACTGTTAAAAAAAAACAAGTTTAAGCGACTATAAAGATTTTCCGGAAAGCACCGCGTTAGAAAATCAAAGTTCACACAAATTGATCTGTGCCGTTGGAAATACCACACTCCAAACGGAACTGCTGCGTGATTGCTTTGTTTGTAGTTCCCTACCTGCCGATTTGGTAAGCTCAAACAGTTTCTTTATATTCAAATCGAAACTTGACGATTATATGAGAGCAAATCCAAATTTTGCCCCCGTATATTAATAAACTAGCTTCGTCTCATTGATTTTGATTTTATTTACACACACACACACATATATATATATATATATATATATATATATATAGTTCGACTCTATGGTTATGGTAAAGTTGATCGCTTTTTCAACGATAAATCTTGAATCTTCTTTTGAATGTGTTTCAAAGCTGATGCGTAAGCAGCTTGAGATTCTGTAATATTACGCAGCTATGAGTTACATGAAACCTATGTAATATTTGTTTCAAATTTATACTGTGATTGAGGCCAATCCAACCATGCCATCTCCCTCTGATGAGGGAAATCTGCCAATTCAAATAACGGAGCCACAACCAGCCGAAGTAATTCCATTTCTAAAATTCGGACAGATGGGTTTTATATTTCCAAATTCCACATGACGACCAAATATTTGATATCAAACGGAAGATATTTTTGCAAAAATTAGATATTTTCCACCAAACTTCATGGTTTTAACAATTTTATGGTTGACATTGTGACATCAATTAATCGATGCCTTGAACATGCGGAATTTCGGAGTCTGGAGTTTTTTTATTTCACGAGAAAACGTGTTCGCTTAAACCACAGATGATAGTTTGCATTTTGTCGAGGTTCCGAACGTGATACCAAGATTCACTCTAAAAAAGTAACTTTATACAAATATAATTAAAATGACTCGAGATTGTGCAAATCAATAAGGGAAGAAGGATACGCGATCGGATCAATAATCAATCGGCTCAAATCAAAGATTCTTCGTGCTTGAAAACTCAACTGAATCAGTCAGTGAAGAGAATGTGATTTGCAACTGGGTTTTTGCTAGATTCACGCTCACTAAATGATAAATTATACGATAACAATTAGGAAACCATTACAAAAATATCGTTCCATTTAAATGAGATTCGATAATCTTTGTTTCTGAAAACGTAGACAATCGTTCCAAATATTTATAACGAAACGTTATTACGTTTAGTCCCGCTAGGCTATAATAGCCTATTTTGCGGTAAGGTTGAAACATAAGTAATGGGTTGACCTTTATTTTGTCATGTTCCCTTGTCCTGGCTAGTACACTTGATCTGACGAAGCATCTGCGCTGAAAATGAAACGTTACCATAAACTGCTCTAACCAATTTCATACATATTTATTTCCATTAGGAATAGAAGATCCGTCCCAAACATAGTACAATCAATTACGTTTTGCCATCCGAAATAAAGTACGATTTTCTAAACGTGTGTATTTTCTTGTAAATAAAACAATGACTAAAAACACTTGCTTCAAGGAACCATCCAGTTGAGCATTCACAGATCACAGTTATCATGTAACAGCTACTAAGCAACTAATTTTACTTGTTTCTAATAACCAAATCAAAATTACGGAATCTGCTTGCAATTTTCGCATTTTTGTGGTATTTGCGATCCACGGAATTTTAAAACGCAACATGTTTTCGTGACGTCCCTTGTTAACGTAATAGGCAAACCAATCGTGCATCTTGATTTAGAAGAACTTAAATGGCAAGTTAACGGACTTAAATTGAAAATTATTGACAAATTTCGACATCTGGTTTTTAACCAAACACGTCTAATGTCCCAGACGTTTGACAGTTTCTGGAACACGCAAGGTACAATGGACCGAGAGCTAATTATTCAACTCAAACGCGTAGTGGTTTCTTATGAAAGAAGTGGAAATGCAATATATTTAATGACCTACGACGTGGCACGCCATTGTCGCTTTACGACAAGCCGCACCGAAATTGGTGAACGTATATTAGTTTCTTCTCATCCACAACCAAATCAATACTTAGTTACTTTTTGTTGAGCGGCTGACTTTAATGGTGAATTAGACGGCTTTATAGGTCCCCTATCACGCCAGCTCAGTAATGTTCACACCTTAGACGTTACGCAGTACCATGGCAGTTACATCCTCCTAATTATTCTCCAAGGTTGAGATTGTCAACAATGTATATTCTCTCCCTGGTGGCGTGAGTTGAACCCTCGATCATCACTTTTGTAGTCCCAGGATTTACGGTGTGGAGTACAGTCTAACCAGTCGAGTATAGTCATTTATGAATCTTCATTAAGCATAGAGAATTGAAGGAGCGTTATATGCCAAACCAGTTGTTGCGGGGCCGGCAACAATTATGCATAGATTAGATGCGAGTAAAATACCCACAAAATATACATCAAGACGGATGGTAAAATTATCAAAAAATATTGCTAAAGATGAGTGTGAAACGTGAAAGCATTCTTGTCCATATGGCCATCTAGGGATTTTTTAAAGCATCATTGGTTTCAGATTGTACCACGTGAGTAGGTAAACTGTTCCACAATTTCACACTGCGTATTTGCGGCAATTCAACCTACTATGTGGTTGGTAAAGTTGAGACGAGTGACCCCGCAAATGTGTTTTGTGTGAAAGATGTAATAGATGGCTGCATGTAGGGTTTATTTGATTAAGCACTGTCCAAATGAAGATCAGTCCTCCTAGTTGTCGTCCGTATAGGGCTGAATGCAATTTAAATATTCTAAGTCACATTTCATATGGATGATTAGAAAATCCAAGGACGAAATTTGTCGCTCTGCGCTGTGGAGTTTCCAATAGCTGAATATCTTTTTTTCAACCAAGGATTGCATGCCGTCATAGCATATTCAACATGTGGATGTAGTTTGAAATTAATATTGGAGGCAAACGAACCTAGGGCACTTCTGAGGAGACCCAAGTTGTTTTCAGCTTTGCTGGCAGCGAGTCGACATTGCATAGAATTTCCTAAGTCAGACTGAATAATCACGCCCACATCTTTCTCGGAGAAGGCAGGTTTAATAACAGTTCGGCCTATATAATATTCTTGGTTCAACTTGCTTCTGAGCTATAGTAAGCTGTATTTCGAGGCCTCCAGTGTCATTTCGTTATCTAGGGACCGAAAGTAAATCATATATCGAGATCCTGTTGCATGCTGTGTATATCGGCTTTGGAGTTTATCTTGTGCCAAAGTATTGCTCTTTTACCCGCATATCATCTACGAATAAATCTATGGCTGTGCGAAACTTTGCGAATTCTCTGACTTGGGATCTAATCCCGTTGGACGCGTAAAGATAAATTATGGAAATGCATGCAAATGATGATGAATTCTGCACATTTTCCGGATCTAAGAACAACAATCATCCCTCTTCTGGCCAGTTAGTAATTTCGTTTAATGCAGTTGAAAGCGTATTCAAATAGCTGTCTGGATTCGGTAGTCAAACAGCGCGTCGCAACTATGCGCTACCTTGTGAATAAATAGATGAGCATATTCCCCAATATTATGACTACCTTGCCACTATGGCTGTCAGTGCAACCGCCTTTAAATTGCCAATATCACTTTTAAATATTCACCCAAAGCTTCGAGACCCTGAAGGTTACATGGACCACTCCAGGTATTCAGATTATCGCTTTCTCTTTTCTGCAGTATGAGTTGTCAAGCATACCGACGTTGAGCAGTACAACAGAATACGGGAATCTCAACTGCCGTATCGCATCCCACGACGTGAACAACATTTGCGATCTACACGTGCACTAGATTTTGAAGCCTCTAAAAGATTATCAGCTGCGGTATAAACCGCTAGAATCCACGACTTTCGATGCGCTTGTTCTCATTACTTTATCCTCGAACTTGTGTGATCTTTTTTAATTTCTCAGTTGTCTCCTGAACATCACATAGATATACAAATATCTAGGTTTCAGTTAATACGTTCTCCAACTGCATGTTAGAAAAATGTACAAAGAAAGTTTCGTCGTGGTGAAAACTGCGATTTATTTGAACCACGAGTGGGGTAATTTACGGAACACCATCGTGATTTCAATCGACCGTAGCCTTTTTCTCAATAATAAAGTTGCAAACATCGCATAGTTTATTTCTAAAGTTACCGTTTTAACATGGACAGGTGATGGGCACTTTAAAAATAGTTTGTTTTGAGTATATGGAGCTTGTTAGCTAGTAATGACATTCTACAAAGTGCCAGGAAAACCGTGATCCAAACACCCGCTTCCTTTCGGGATATTTGATGCCAGGAAAGGCTTCTAGAGAAAGCCCTGAGTAAAAAATCCGGAGAGAATAGTTGGAGCGCAGCGCGTTTTACTGTAGATTCCTTGCTCTCTGTAATGTTGCATTTGGGTGTGCGAAAGTTGGAGTGTTACTCGAAAAATCGCCAAGTAGTGCTTGCAATAAACTATATTATTCTCAAGAAAATTTATGAAAATACATCGAACACGCACAGTACTACGGCGTTCCCGCGAAGCGGTGTGAAGTCTGTCCAGTAATCAGCATCCATTAGCTCAGACTTACTTATGAGTAGTCACAAAAGTAATAAAAATGATCCCTAGCATAAACTGAGTTCAAAGCATACGTTGAAAGGAAAGTCCGAACATTTCGCTTCAAACTTCGCAACAGCACTATAAAGCGAGTAGTTTTGTGTAACGCGGCATGGGCTTCTCATCGGATCGAACGAACAGACATATCTTGCGTCTTTTTTAAATAATGGGAAACAAGGTGACGAGCCTAATCCTTGGAAACGAAATATTGAAAATGGAGGATAGTTAAACAATCAAAAAGCATTTTGAATCAAATTTTCAATAATGTGGCACACGTTCACCAGGTTATTCTTATTCTGACAGCAAATGGGTCAATACAAACTGTCTATGAAACAACTGATATGTTGGCAATATTTTACGCGCAATTTTTCTCTTTAAAGGATAGTTAGCGCCATCGAAATGCCAAAAACCAAAGAAATGTTGACTAGGATCCTAAGATTATGAAGAAACAGTTACCTTGGAAAACATGAACAAATCATGAGGGGACAATGTGATAATATCGCCTATTCTGAGATCATGTAACTTGAAGCTGTATTGTCCACTATGTGATCTACTTAAAAACTCGCTTAATAAGGGAAACTGAACTTGTCACACCAATCTAAAAAGGTGATGGCCGTTAGAATATGGCTATTCACAATTATGTTATGCTTCTTTTGGTAGGTTCCATATAAATGGAGCTTTCGGTCGAAAGCATTTCCAGATACACAGTTATTACTTTTGTTCTCGTGCGAAGTCACTAATGAAGTTCCACGAGTTTCAGTACTCGGTGCAACATTTGGCACTTTGTCTGGCTCCAAACTTGTGCTTCGTAATGATGTAACATTTCTCAAACATATAAATAAATGTAGAGGAGTGCTGGGTATTTAAAGGAAACTTAGGTAAGCTGCATCAGTGGTCGATTCACAACAAGCTGTCTTTCGTTTTCCGCAAGTGAAAAATGTTGCACGTTGGAAAACCCTACCACTTGGCAGTCTAACACGAGAGTGGACTACATCAAATGACGAACGCGGTGTCGGCTGGGTATAGTGGTTTTACTTGGACGCGATTTCGAGCGTTTCCCGCGGGTGTCAATAAACTGGATACACGAAAAATAAATGCACTCAATCGTGGACACAGCAGCGCAGGCTATGCTACGTACGGAAGCAACTACGTTTAATATATAAGTAGCAAAAACACGTTTAATTCCGATAGATCTGTTTAGAGGAGTATTTACACGAGAACAAATGGAAATGCGTCATTTACTCCGAAAGGAAGCGACGCTTGTACGTTGTAGACATATATGGACGATAGACCCATTCAATATCTGCTGTAGACTCTTCGTGTAAAGGTCCACGCCAAATTTTGTACACTAAAAATGAGGAAAAAATGAAAAAGATTACGTAAAAAACGTTCGAGCGTTATGAATTAGAGAACGAAGAAAAATCACAAAAGAACACGTAATTCAAAGTATACACGTAGAGCCAAACTGGAAACGTGTCTCATCGGATCATACTCGAATGTCAGGTGTACAGAAGTAGAAAAAATACACACCCTATTCGCACTAACCCGGCCGTAAAAAAAGATTGCTTCTACATCATAGCATGACCATTGGGCAGACCGCACTTGCGGTACAAAGACGTTTGCAAAAGAGATATGAAAGCTCTTGGCATTGACCCGATGAGTTGGGAAGAACTTGCTCTAGACCGCTCACATTGGAGGCACTGTGTAAAGCGTCGTCTGCAAGCTGGGGAGGAGCAAATACAGCTCTTGGCTGCTGAACGCAGATCACGCCGCCGGCGTGCAACTGACGCAATACAACCGAGTTCTGACTTTCGTTGCCAGCGCTGCGGGAGAGATTGTTCCTCCCGAATCGGACTGTTTAGTCATTCCAAAAGCTGCAAAACTTGAACACTCACGCGATTGCGATGTACATCCATGGTCGACATCGACCGAAGGAGGCCAAGAAGAACAACAACAACATAGCATGCCTCGGATCATTAGAATGTATCTTTACACACTTTTGTGGTGCACCCTTGTTGAAGAAGGATCGAGACGTCTTTACAGAAAGAAACGGTCAGATTCTAGTCCGCGTATTAAAATGGCGTGGTTCTGATGTTCGCAGTATGGTATGAAAGCACAAGCCTGATCCAGTCAAAGTACCGTACAGTCATAGACTGCACGTGGCCTAAGATATTGTCAGGTTGCCCAGGCCTAGACAAATACGAAAATAGAAATGATAGTGTCATTCCAGTTTGTTTTATCATGCAGCGCTCTGCCAATGGCAAATCAATTAAGCAGTGTTGGCTGCGCAACTCTGAAATACGGCACGATTGCACATCCACACACGATAAAATGTTGATGGTATTTAGAGAGGTGATTGGCTGCACCGCAATTATCCTCATCATCATCTTCACAGATGGCATTTTATAGAAAACACGTGTCGATGGTTTGCAGCCTTACATCCACAACGGAAATGGACCTACAAAGAAAGGAGAAAGGGAGGCCTATAAAGATATGAAACATGCCGAACCTGAACACATAGAAACAGCAAGCAAGTAGCGTGAATGAGTGGACCGATATCTGCTAGGAAGATTCCATTTTCATGGGCCATAACAAGGTTTTCATGTCACTTCAATTGGTCACCGTAGCAATTTCAACCAAACATCAAAAGATAAGTGTACAGCAAGGCCGTTCACAGATTTGAGACATACTCACAAGTGACAGTAACCATCACTTTATCAGACCAAAATAAGATTTGTGGCCAAAGGCATGTTTCGCTTGGCCAGGACGAATAGCATGAGAGGGTAAGGATCACAAACAATTTAGCGAGTAAGGTCAGCAGTAAGTGGTTTTCGCTGTTGTATGCAACAACTAAGGAAGGACCAATGGCTACAGATATAATCGGCAATGTCCCCAATTCATAAAAAGAGAACAATTACGATTAAAATCATCGCGTAAATAATAAGACAGTGAGTCGAGACCATGTTTGCCGAAACATGTGTGTGAGTTACCCTAATGATACCCCGAGAACTGCGTACAAGTTTAAATCAACGAGAACACGGCAGATCGGAAAAGAAGGAAGCACACGCATTTAATAAGGAAGAGATATCTCCAACCCGTTTCATGTTAGTTACAAGTTAGGGATAATGTTGCACTTACAACGCATATCAAACGCAGGCCCATGTTCCTTGATTTGTAGTTCCTTTTCAACGTATTTGAAAGTATGGTGACTGAAAAATATACAGAAAAATTTGGAAATAATTAACCGTAGGCGTGATACTTGAACCTCAGTCGGCTGTCCGACAATAAACTTTGAATGTACATTTAACCAGTCAAGAGCAAATTATTCAGCATCGGATCAAATGGCAATTGAAGTTTGGTCTCAGCGGAAGATTGATCAATATTATATGCTCTAATGTTGATCAATTTGGGCATCAGTTCGACTGGGACCGCACAAGAATATTAACCAGAGGAAACGACCGACGGGCGCGAGAATTCCTGGAAGCGTGGCACTCAACAACAAATTCAATTAACCAGCATCTCCAACTGGCTGCAACATATGGACCAATGAGAAACCGCTCACGGAGAAGGCATAACATGAACTCGACCAATCCGCGGGAGTGACCGTGAACGGACAGGCAAACGGTATGATAACCAACGAATTCCAACTACAAGACGCTTCGAAAGAAGTTTTGCTGATGATGTCATCTAGCCTGATGACGAAACGTCCAAGAACAACTACGCAAGCTCAGCGAACACCATTCACATCCTGAGCTACGAATATTTTCCTCTAATGCTCTAATTACTCAAATGCCAAAACATCGTAAGGCAAAGAGATTTGAGCGCAATCTGCAAAAGCAGGTTTTGGATAACCTTTCATATCGGACACAGAAGCTTCATTAGAACAAGGGTAATATTCATGACAGGGAATATAATTAAGTAGCAGCATTACAAATGATTTGACCTTCCAGCTAAACAAACTATATTAAGCCTACAAGTGTGTGACGACACGTAGGCATGGCCAGGATCAGTGGTCGATTTGTCTAATACGGCACATCAATCTTATGCAACTGAACACGGTCAAGTTCGGTTGATACTGTGGCACACGTGAGTAAAAGTACATAACTGAGTGGGATTAAAATTAAACCATTGTTAAGGAAAAGAAAATCGAATGAACTATTAGGTATACGATGAAAATGAGTTATTTACGTTCGCATCGGTGCTGAGGACCAGATTGTGGAAATATCTGCCTCATCCACCTTATTGACCGCCTCCGCGTGTATGAAATCACAAGCTTGATCTAGGCAAAGTGCCGCACAGTCAAGGACGTGGGTGTTTGCCATACGGTTTAATACCGCGCCATAACACTTCCACATTGTTTAGATCGACGCTGTGACCTGTATCTAAAACGTTATCCGCGAAGGATGAATAACGAATGAGGGATTGATATTCCCTCGCATCCCGGTAATGGCTTTCGTCAAGCTCTCGGTGTGCTTCGATTATAGTAAGAAATTTCAATGAACTCTGCTCTATGTAAACACCAGTCAATAAAGTGGACGGGGTAGATATTTCTACAATCTGGAGCTCAGCACTGATGCGAACGTAAATAGATCACTTTCATCTTATACCTAATCGTTAATCAGATTTTTATTCTTCTGTAGCAATAGCTGACTGCTACTTAGCCATATTCCTTGTCCTGACTATCACCATTGGTCTGACGAAGCTTCTATGTCAGAAGTGAAACGTTAACAAAAATTGTTCTAACCGATTGAACTCAAATAACACTTGCATTATGAATACACGATCGATCCGAAACATATTCCAATCAATTGCCTAGAACCTCCTCTGAATCGAACAAAATTTATTTGACGGTTAGCAAACCACATAGCAGTAATCAGCGGACATGTAACTGGATGATGTATTCATTCGTGATAAGTAAAACGGTCGGCAAATAGTGTCGTTTAAAAGATAATCCAAATGTGCTTCATTGTCTACACCTTTGAACGATGCGTGCAGCATTCAAGTATCATGAATGAGCAAAAAGACTCTTATTGCAGCATCCCGTTCTGAATGACATATGAGCTGAACCGCCAAACAGAAGAAGTAACTAGACTCTGGACGGTGAAGTTTGTAAAGTAAACGCAGTTCCAACAGCTATTTACACGATTGTATGTATGAAAACACACGGATGATCTTTGCAAAGTACCGCACAGCCAGAAATTACACGTGAGCCGAGATACTGTCAGGTTGCCCAGGGCTAGGCAGATGTAAGAATGAAAACAGAATGAACAGTAAGACTCCCGCGTGTTTCCGCAAGCAACTGCAGCAATGTGTAATTTCACTTTCTTTTCAAATGTATTTCCATTTCTATCGATGCTTGATTAAATCAATGTTGGAAGATTTTACGGAGGTGTGATGATCGATATACACCAAGAGGAAATAAAGACACGAAGAATCTGATCCATGAACCTTTGAAAAGACTGTGCTGCGTTTTGCAAACCAAAGGGCATGCGAAGGAATTCGAAAGGACCGAATGGCGTTATTACAGCAGTCTTAGCAATATCGTCCGAGGCCATGGGAGTCTGGTGGTATGCATGTACGAGATCCAATTTGGAGAAAACTGATTTTCCGTCAAGGCTTAGCGAAAAATCGTGAATGTGCGGAATAGGGTAGCGGGCAGGTTGTGTAACACTATTCAACGCACTGTAATCTCCGCAAGGTCTCCAATCTCCGTTCTTCCTGGCGACCATGTGTAATGGCGATGCCCACGGACTAGTGGACAGTCTAATTATACCCAATGCAGCCATATGTTCAAATTCGCATTTTGCTGCTTTAGGCTTTTCAGGCGGTAGCCTGCGAGCTTTAGCAAAACCTGGAGACCCTTTTGTAACGATGTGATGTTGAACATCGTGAGTAGGTCGCTCCCTGTATGATGCTAGGCGTGGTAATGTGGGAAATTCGCGCAAGATTTCGTTGTAAGTGGCATTATTCGGGACGAAAATGCGCAGACCAGGTGAGGTGATGGAACAGATTTTCCCGGACACGTTGAGTGACGTGGTATTATCGTGTAGTCGTCGGTTCTGAAGATCGACTATTAGACCGTACTTCGTCAGGAATTCTATTCCGATTATGGGCTTTTGCACATCGGCTATCAGAAAGACAAAGGGAATGCATGTCTGAGTGCGAGATCAAATTTCAGAAGTTTCTCACCATAAGTCGAGATTTTCGATTCATTAGCCGCCTGTAGTGTGATGCTTGATGGACGCAGGTCACGTTTGTCGCAACTGCGCAGTATAACGCTAACCGCAGCGCCAGTGTCTACGAGAAAGTTGAGTTTAGTAGACGCGTCGTAGACGTACAAGAGGCGATTAGCGGGTTTTACCAGGAGCAGTCGTCGCCATTACTGACTGGCTACACAGTTTCCCGACGCAGCGGATGTGACGGCATTAGGATGTTTACAACCGGGGAGACAATCACACGCACAATTTCCAAGCCGACGGTGGTAATAACAGAACCAATTAGTATCATTCTGATACTTGATTAATGCTGGTTCTGTCGAAGCGTTCGTGGATTCTATCTGCGAGTTCAGCCAACGTGCCAAGACAAGCTTAGTTAACAGACACTGCAAGGATGGCAGTGGTGCTGGTTGGCAAGCAATTCAACCAAAGTTGCCGTAAGACGGAATCGTCTAACTTTGTGTTGCCTGCGAGAGAACGCATGTGATGCAAAAGCTGTGAAGGAGTTCTATCGCCGAGTTCCACACCAGCAAGCAGTTGCTTTAGTCTGTCTTCATCAGAAGTCATAGTACGCTTAAGGACAGCAACCTTCAGAATGTCGTAAGGCGAAATGGAGGGGATGGGATCGAGGACGTCTAGTACTTCTTTTGCGATGTAACATGGTAACCCTGATTGTACAAAAGAAAACATGACGTTATGTTTTGTAATTCGTCTGAAACGAAACATGCCTTCTACCTGAATGAACCAGACTTGTGGGTTAGCAGGGTCAAATGCTGTGGTGTTCCAGCCGATAACGTTCACTTGCCAGTCATTGGGTTCAAACGACATAATGGCAAAATTGCAAAAATAATGGGAGTTCTGAGCGAAAAGTGGAAAAACAGGCTCACCAATTTTTTCTGTTATATTTTTGCATTTATCCACTACATAATTGGTGAGCCCGCATTCCATTTTTCGCTCAGAACTCCCGTTATTTTTTCAATTTTGCTATAATGTCGTTTGAACCTAACGAATAGCAGATGAACGTTATCAGCTGTAACACGCCAGCATTTGACCCTGCAAACCCGCATGTCTGGTTCATCCAAATAGAGGGTATGTTTCGTTTCAGACGAATCACGAAACAAGAGGTCATGTTTTCTTTCGTACAATCACAGTTACCGTCCTACACAGCGAAAGAAGTATTAGACGTTCTCGACCCCATGCCCTCCATTTTGCCTTACGACACACTGAAGGCTGCTGTACTCAAGCGTACTATGGCTTCTGATGAAGCCAGGCTAAAGCAGATGCTGGCTAGTGTAGAACTTGGCGACAGAACCCCTTCACAGCTCTTACGTCACATGCGTTCCCTGGTGGGCAACACAAAGTTAGACGATTCCGTTCTACAACAACTTTGGTTGGATTGCCCGCCATCCTTGCCGTGTCTGTTGACAAAGCTTGTCTCGACACATTGGCTGAACTAGCAGATAAAATCCACGAACACATCGACAGAACCAACATTAATCAAGTATCAGAAGAGAGTAACCTCTCAAAATTGGAAGCTACCGTGGCCAAGCTGACTAAAGAACACTCAGCTCACTATCTCCAACATGGAACGCTCCAAAACGTCTAGATTTAGACTTCGGAGTCGATCTGGAAACAGAAGCGGTTCTCGCACTCGTGATATTAATTGGTTCTGCTATTACCACTGTCGGCTTGGAAATGCTGCGTGTGATTGTTTCCGCGGTTGGAAACATCCTGACGCACACCGCTGTAGAATCCGCATTCGTCGAGGTTAAAGAACTTTTGAGCAACGCTACCGCTCTGAGTCACTTAAAAACCGACGATAACGCGCATTTGGTTCTGAAAACTGACGCATCACAAGTTGCAGTCGGAGCCGTGCTACAGCAAGAAGTAAACGGAGAAATTCAACCAGTCCTTGTTCTTAGTTTACGCTTATTCTTCTTTAATTTTCGAAATTTTTCACCAATCTCAGATTTAGTTTGTCGTGATTACATGGTACTTGCAACTGGTATGGTATGAAATCACAAGCCTGATCCAGGCATGTTGTGAATATGACATTGCCTTTGTGCACATCTGCTACCCTACTTTTACTCACGTCTCTCTCTTTCCATTTTAGCTCTCATACTGTCATTCTGAAGTGAATAAAACCTGACTTCCGGGTATTGAATACTTCTGCTTTCAATCTATATCTGCTTGACAAAAGTATACTTCAAGGCAGTGTGCCGCACAGTCAGAGACTGCACGTGGGCTAACATACTGTCAGGTTGCCTAAGCCTAGACAGATATGAGAGGGGAATAGAAATGCTAATGAAACTCCAGCAAATTTCAGCATGCAGCTCACCATCGTTAGCCAATCAATTTAGCACGATGTTGGCCGCACAGCACAGAAATGCTGCCCGATTGCACATCCGTGCATGTACATGCTACCAGTGTAACGCTGCCCTGATGATAGTGAAAAAGATTCCTTGCGTCTTTAGTTGTCGTGCATCATAAGCTGTTTGCATCAAAGCTGTTGGGTGGATGGGGCATCTACCGTGAGGAACTATGTAAAGCCAACTGAAATCTTGCACTAGCACTCTCGATGGTTTGCATTACCACAACAAAAAGTCGAACCAAGGCATAATCAGCTTACCGAAAAGAAATCACATCATCTTCTTCATACCACGTGACTAGCCGCCGCGTGTCATCCTTCGGAACAGGAAACAGATGTTTTAAAATAGAACGAACACGCATTCCTAATTTCGTATTCAATCCGTGGAAGATGTGGTGCGGATATGCCTGAGGCATCTTAGAACCAGAACCACGACCCGTTTCTTCCATTTCATGTCGAGCATGAACGTTAAATAGAGTGAAGACGGCTGTGGGACCAAAAGGTAAATGACTGATTGTGAGTGTGTCTGGAACACCGCGTGTTTCGTTTACAACGACTAAATCGGTTATCTGGTAAAAAACGAATGAGTAAAAGATTGTGGTTTTTACTTGTTTAGCCAAACATGCATCTAGAAGATTTTTATTTTGATAATTCCCGCGATTAATCTTAGTCGCGTTCGGGATCAGGAATCGAAGTTCTTTTGCGAATTCCTTTAGACGAGAACTGGGAGAACGGGAAGTTGTGATTACAACACGGGGGTCTTCCGAACCAGCCCAAAAGTATTCGTCATCCTCTGCAGTAACAACTCCTAAAGGGAAAGATTATGGAAAATTAACTAGGAACAATACCTTCTCCACCATCGTCACTCCAATCAAGTTCATCATTCAATTTCAAAGCGCTGTCTTTGATTTCTTTGGGCAACTCTTTCTTTTCATTAAGAGCTAAACGGAGTTGATTCTTTTTTTGCCGAACTTCCGTGTCCCGGGCCTCAATCGACCGCCGGTACACGAACTCACGTCTCAGTCGAGCCTGTCGTTTGAGCTAAAACGGAAATAATAAAGATGCAATGTTGTATGTATGCAGTGTGTATGGTATGGTAAGAAAGCACAAGCCTGATCCAGGCAAAGTGCCGCACAGTCAAGGACTGCACGTGGGCTAAGATACTGTCAAGTTGTCCAGGTTTAGACAGTATATACGAAATCACTAACTGAATTAAGACAACGTGTCGCACATTCGGAGGATGCGCTTGGGAAATGATATACTGCCAGGTTGCCCGGGCCTAGATAAAAAAGAAAAAAGGAATTGAAACTTCAGTGAGATTCCTACTGCAGTTTAGTATCACTTCACAACCGTCGTTGTCAGCAAATAAAAAATAACGGTCTTCTGATTACTCTTTGCATACTACCTAGTTTCTTCTTATATTCAAGGAAATGGACAAGTAGAACGTTTGAACGGTACACTGTAGAAAACAATCTCTCTCAGTTTGTGAAACAGAGGGCTGAGTACAGATCAGTGGGCACAGGTGCTCCCAGATGCGCTTCACGCTGTACGGTCACTTCTATGCACCGCTACTAATGTCACTCCACACGAACGTATGTTTCTGCACAATCGTACATCGCCTGTCGGTACTAGTCTGCCGAATTGGTTGTTAGTACCCGGACCGATATTCATTCAGAAGAGTGTTCGTAATTCCAAGTATGATCCGCTCGTAGAGGAAGGCGAACTGTTGGAGTGCAATCCCCAGTACGCGCACGTACGTTATCATGATGGTCGTGAGGAAACCGTCTCATTGCGAAGATTAGCCCCAGTAGATCAATCACTGCAAGCAACTGGCTCCGAATCAGTGGACTCACCCCCCGAAACTCTTGATTGTGACACACCTTCAAATACTCCTATCGAAAAGAATAATACCGAACAACTCATTACACAACAACAAAGAGTCAGACCTTACTGTCTCCGAAATCGAGAGGCGTGACTTATTATAACATACATTTCTTTCCCGCCGGGAAGAATGTCGTATTATTTTCCATACCTTTCCTTCTTTATAAACACACACGTATATTAAACATATTGTACTGCTTTACTCCATTAACAGTTCTCTTTTCTCGTTACAGTCTATATGCCCAAATCCATAGTTGATTAAAGCCCTTCTATCAGGCGTTATCTTCTCATTCGTTTGGAAGTATCTTTCACTCTATCTCGTAACATAGACTATCTAAGGTAAGGTCTATTTGTCTGAGAGTCCTGACATTCATGTCTCCATGTCTTCTACTTCTTGAATATTTTCACACGCGTTGGGCGCTTAAATCTGGACTTTTATTAACTGGTTTGGCGTGCCTGGCATGCGTTTATCTCGCTTATTTACTAGTATTTGTCTTGAAAACCCTTTGTTTAGTGTGTCTCTCCATTTATCTTATTAATGTTCTTTTATTTGTATCGTATAAGAGACGCTTGTACTATGCGTCTACATTTCAAAAGAATAAATCGTATTGATTGGCTCTTCTTGTTTCTTTTTTTGTATATTTGAAACCATTTTTATTTCCCCCTCATATCTGTCTAGGCCTGGGCAACCTGACAGTATCTTAGCCCACGTGCAGTCTCTGACTGTGCGGCACTTTGCCTGGATCAGGCTTGTGTCTTCATTCATTCATTCATTCATTCATATTCATGGAGCACTCTGAACTAATGTCAACTTTTGCAAACATACTAATCAAAGTGTACCGGGAACAAAACTTAACTTCGAATATCTAATTCGAAGTTCACTTTACAAAATTATCTCTATTTAATTCACAAATTTTAAAATAGAATGATTCGTGCACCCCAATAAATTTGATTTGTTTCTTACACCTTCGTGCAACCTACAGCTCAATCTTTTAACCAGTTTAACCACAAATTCGAACTTGTTACCTTAGAGCACTCAGTATAGAACAATACAGAGACCATACAAGCGGCAAGCCACGTGGAAATTGGCCGAAACTTGGTTTCACAAAACTCCAGCCAACAACACAGCTACCACAATCACTGTCTGTGTGTCAGTTCTGTACAGCTGCAATGTCAAATCTTCCCCAGAAACTCAAGAGTCGTAGGTCCGTGTTACATGTCAAATACAGAACTCATTTTTTGGTCTCAATTGCTTAGATCTCGTAGATTTGGCTCGCCTTCCGATTAGTACAATATCAATCAAGTGAAATCATGTTATTGTCATAAAGTACGAAGCGATTAGAAATCGGCAGAACTGTCTTTTCCAGCGTATATTCGCGTTCACATTCCTTCGAAACTGCCCAAACTTCCACGGACCCATATTTTGAACATTGTCGTGTGGTTACCCTACAAGCTTTTGGCTTGAACCCCAAACTTTTAACTGTCCAAGAACGCACCCGCCCAGCGAACTCGGGAAGACGCAACTCCAAAGCGAGTGTGGCCCGCTACAAGGCCTCCCCGCACCCGTACTGATTATACTGACCAATTTATTCCCTCGAACCCCATTCTGACGTTTTTTTCTCTATCCTATTTTTCGATCCACTGTAAACACATCCTGTGGTTATTTGAAGCTATGTGCTTATTTTACCATAAATATACTATTGAACTATTGAACTATTGAATATCCAGAACAACGGGAGCGTTCTCCATAATATGATAGGATGTATGAAAGTCAACGTTTCATTTTTCGCCAAGAGGCATAGATAAGGAATCACCATCGTTTGTCTGCATTAGAGCCTTGACAGAACTTTCTGCTGGCGACAAATTTGTCGTTGCCACACGCGCATCTTGATATTGTTCACAACGAGCTCGAACATCTTTGAAAGAATGTTTTGGCAGTTTCAATAGCTCAGTTTGCAAAACATTGTCATTTATTCCAGCGATTAGGCGATCTTTCAATTGCATTTCTAGCAAGTTACCGAAGTCGCATTTCGCTGCCTGAATTAACAATTGTAGAATAAAATCGCGAATTCCTTGAATGGACTGACACACCATTGAATGAAATTTTGCAAGTTTGGTTGGTTCGAAATGTACAGGTTTTACGTGTGTCATTAAAAGCGCCTTCAGCGTTTCGTATGGAATGGAAATGGGCGAATCCGGATAAGCCAAATTTTTTATTAACGTAAACGCAGATTTCCCGATTGAATTTAGAAAATGAACAGACTTCTTATCATTTTCTGCTTTTGACCGTGCCATACACCAAATTTCGAATCTTTCAGAATAGTCTTCAATTTCTCGAGCATTTGCATTTATATCGAGAGGTTCCGAAATTGAATTCGCCATGTAGAATTGCTGTTCGCAAAGTGATGAATTGAATTGTATTGAATTGAATAACCAACCCAATAATGGAAGTGAGAACAAACCACGCTCACTCGAACCACAGTATGTATAAATTAATGCAGCTTGAACAACGAGAATTTGAATTACAGAATTATTGATTAGTATTGACTGTTATTCAAACAATCATCACACCATGCCAAAGCGATCTGGTCAATTATTAGGAAATCCCATTAATTGGCTACGACAAGTTGGTGGAACAAGCCTGGATCAGTAATCCAGCGGCTCTTAGGATAAGGTTCGTTGAAGTAATCCATGAAATAAACAAAGGCGAATGTCAAGACAACATGATCGCTGTTGCCCAAGGGAGAGTTAGACGAAAGTTTTTCAATCATTAACTCTTCGTTGGTGATGATGAGGCCCAGAAGGGATGGTGTATTTGTGCCCCGAAACCGAGTAGCTTCGTGAACATGATTGTATAATGGATAGGTTGCCAATATTTCGGACAACGCGGTGGCGAATGGGTGGGAGGCATGTTCGCCATAAAGGCTGGGACAGTTAAAGTCGCCCATTATCAGTATGTGGGAGAATCTTTTATTTAAAGCATGTTGAAGTGATGACAGAAGGGAGGAATCGAGCAGTGGGGTATTACTGGGAGATCTATAAACAACTGCAATCAGGAGAAGACTGTCTTGCTTGAGTGGGATTTGGCACCAAAGAACATCAGAGTCAACCAACGCAGGGTCAGATAACTGTTCGCAGCGAAGCGATTTGTGATGATAGAATAGCACTCCACCTCCTCTTGTTGTACGGTCGCAGCGAAGTAATGACATCTTTGGAAGTGTGTGTTCCGCATCATGAACTGCGCTTAATAACCACGTCTCAGTAACGGCTATTGGGTCCCATGAGCACAGGGAATGGCGGTAACGGAGTTCCGGGAGTTTGTTCAGGAAACCAGCAGCATTTGTGTAACAGCATGAAAGGCTGCGTGATTGTAGAGTATGCAGTGTGGTGATAGGGTGTGCAGTTATTCCGCCGATCTCACTGAAACCGGCTGCGGGGAGTTTTTTGAAGCGGTCGTGTGAAGTTCGTCAGCAGACTGATTTGTGCTGGGTATTACTGATGGTTGCGGATGAGGTCTTGGTTTGTCAACTGCGGAGCGAAGACGGACCTCTGTAGGTGCAAAGCGTTTGTTATCATATTACAAGCGCAAGGCAGTATTAACTATATCTTCGGATTGGAAGGTAATTTTCAGAATACGAGGGGCATTACTCTTGTAGCTTGAGGACGTGGGAAGGCGTTTCACGGCAGTCGTCAAAGTTCCGTTAATTTTGCTGAGTTCTTGGATGTAGCGCCACTGAGAACAGTCGTGTAGAGTGTTCTTATCTAAGTAATCATCTTTATGTTCAGGCCTTGGCAATCTGACAGTATCTTAGCCCACGTTCAGTCTCTGACTATGCGGCACTTTGCCTGGATCAGGCTTGTACTTTCATTCATTCATTTGGGTGTCTGGAAAGACCGGGTCTACATCAAGTTTCATTTTCTCACAGAGAGCTCGCCATTGTTGCACATCATCTTGCCTGCGTGCTTGAAAGCATGGAAATACACTTTCCGGCACATTTGTGAATACAATGGTCAGGGATTGGCTTTTGGAGCCGCAGGCAGTTTCGCAGCGTTGTTTGGTTGTGGCTTAACCTGTGAAGTAGTGTGATTTTGTTGATCGAATCACACTTGGAAATACCAGATCATCCTTAGGACTTGTGAAAGCAGGTGGGGAGTCCGTTTCCAGTAGAGACTCGAGGCGTAGTAGTCTGGTGACAATAGCAAAATACGGGTCCGGAAGTGATTATATGGAAGCGGTAGCTGTTACCTCCGCGTAAGTAGTTTTTTGAGGGGATCCTCAGCTGGTTTTAGGTTCGATGATCCGTTGAAAACGAAAGATGTAGGTGTTTGTCTACTGTGTTCATCGGCAAGTTTGTCTCTTCGATGCCGGGCTCTACAAGCAACGCAGAAGAAGAATATCTCTTGATTTGTTTGCTGTTGCAAAAAAACGTTGGACGACTTCGAGAGCTTTGTGCGTCACAGGTGCTGCCAAGCATCACAGCGATCACACTGGATGGCAGGATCGTCATCATTAACATCCTGGCTACATTTTGCACATTTATTTCGTTTAATTATCACATCAACGCGGCTCATTATGCAGAAATATTGTAATTTTATTCAGTTATGAAAGACAAATACGTAATAGCGTAACAAAAATTTGAAAGGAAGATGAATCAGATGAATTGCGAAATAAATTGCAAAATAAAACTTCATCAGAAATTCAACGAGGTAAATTCGTATCGCGCGCTAAACAAGGTATGTTTAGCGCATTCAGTTCAGTTCAGTTCAGTTCAGTTCAGTTTGCACAGGACAGTATGTGGCTAACTAGCCAATCGAGCGTCCAGAATTTCTTTCAGTAGAAAGCTTCAGAAAAGCACCCACCACTGCCAAATCGTTTATTCTTTCTGTCTATTTGAAATCTTCGCCTTATCCATTAGATGGGAACTTGGCATGGCAATTCCATCGACCAAGTCCGCAATACCCGAGCCCATTTTCGAATTATTACAACCCATCACAGCACTTTTTTAACCATATTAGCTGGTCCCCCGACACCAATTTTCAATATTTTAACTCACTTAACACTCACTCTACTATGTTCCCTTATTCAAGTATGAGAAATTTTCAAATCCCTCCACAAAGGCTTTTAAGCTAAACCAACATGCTCCACATAATAATCAAATACATAATAAGCCATGTTCTGATCATAGCCCCTCATCTCTTAGATTTATTCTTATCAATTCTCGATCCATAACTAACAAGATATTAGCTTTACGTTCATATCTTCTCTCTAATTCCGCTGATATTATTCTTATAACTGAATATTGGACAGAAAAGGAACAATCAGACTGTGAACTTCTAATTCCAAACTATCACATTTTTAGAAACGTGGAGGAGGTTGCCTTGTTTATGTTCACTCTAACCTCCAAGCTAACATCATCATTTCATCCGTCGTTGGTAATATCGACGATTCTATCTGGCTGGCACTACCGGCCTTTGATCTCTTACTTGGATGCATCTACTATCCACCAGCTACTATTTCTTCATCGCTTCAACGCTTGACTGATTGTTTCATAGAAGCCTCTGTCTACCCTATCCGCTATAAATTAATTGCAGGAGATTTTAACATGCCTTCACTTAACCAGGTAGAATGCAACGACATAAATATTAATTCTTTTTCCAATACCATCAAACTATTAGGTTTTACACAGTTTGTTGATAAACCAACGCGCAATAAAAATATCCTCGACCTTGTCTTTACTTTGAATATCACACCTTCAAACCTGAACGTATCTCCGTCATTTTTCAATGGAGATCATAACATTATATCTTTTGAATTGAGTTGCAATAGCATAATAACTAGTGTTAAAAAGCCACATATAATTACTCACATAGATTGGAAAATCTTCAAAAACCTCATTAGAAACGAAGATTGGACTGAATTTTTCCTTTCTGACAATTTTAATGTAATTTCAAAAATCTTTCATAATAAACTTGGTGACTTACTACAGAAATCTACAACCAGACATGCTAGACACCCTAAACTGAGTAAAGCTCATAAGTTAGAGAAACGCATTGCTTATTTGACATCATATGCTCGTAATAAGCATGACATATCTTCCCTTTTGCACGCATATGAACTATCTGACAAACTAGTACAAATTATAAACCATAAACTGATTTCTGATGAGTCTACAGCCCTCAAGTCTAGTAAAAAACAGAAAGCATTATCTAAATTAATGAACGCTAGGGCATCGGAAAATTCAGATAAGATAAACTACATCATTAAACAGGATCAACATGGTAATAATTGCACAGTAATAACTGAGCCTTTTGCTATTTGCGAAGAATTCCTTTTATTTTTAAATGCTTCATATAATAACAACTCTTATCCAGAGGTAATCATACACCCTACATGCAATACGTTAGACACAATTACAATTAATAACTCTGACATACGTAAAGTTTGTAATCAAATTACAATCTCTTACAAACCTAATGGAACTGGTTTCGTACCAGCATTATGCAAAATGGGATCTGAAGACTTCTTTTTATTACTACTCAATCTCTTTAATAGGTCTATCAAATCAGGAACTTTCCCCTTATAATGGAAACATTCCGTTGTTATTCATCCACATAAGTCCGGATCACTACATACAGTTACAAATTATCGACCCATTAATCACACACCACTTCTAGCTAGAATATTTGAGAAGCTTGTCAGACAGGCCACCCTAGCATACTTGACACCAAACTATTTCATATCAAACCAACACGGATTTCTCAACAGAAAATCTTGCGTCACTTGTCAACTAGAATTTTTCAACTTAGGTGACACATCACTAGATTCAAACTTGCAGTCAGAAGTTGTTTGTGTAAGGTTCAAAGTAGTTCGAAAATTCTTCCTTTCCCTTCAACATTCGTTTTATTTTGAACTTAGTTACAAAACCTGAATTTTGTGTAATAGATTTTGCTTGTGTTTAATTTTCCTACAGTATTTTGATATAAAACTTTTCTTTTTGTAATTATTTCTGTTATGGTAAATCTTTTCTGTACACGCCTTCGGTCAAATGTTTGTTTTAATTTATTGTTTCTGCCATTGTCGGTCATTGTTGCGGAATTCAGTTGCCATTTTGGGCTTCAGTATTTTGCTTGAATTTGGACGCTATTTTGAGTGTCATTTTTGCTTGTCACAGAAAGTTTGGACGACATTTTGGTAAATCGATTCTTCTTATTTTTTATATCAGATCGTCTTTTCTTTGAATTGAGTTTGATTCTGGAGTATTTGGCTCCATTATTGCTGTGACGTTCCTATACAATTAAGGTTTGTATAGTTACTTTTGTTGTAATTGTTGTTAATTACAGTACCGTAGAATATCCCAATCGTTGTTTTGAATTTGTCGAAATAAGAAACGGGTGGACTACGCGTAACTCACGTCACAGACAATACAGTACTTAATTTTGGGAGTACTTAATTTGGAATTTGATTCTTCTCGAACTTGGCGAGAAGTACTCAATTCGTGAATTGCATCAATTCGGTTTCTGTGCTCAAGTTTTATCGTTTCAATTGGATTCGTATCACAACTTGTCTTCTGACTGGTACAGTATTTGTCTCAACCGGATAAAATACGCATTTGGTTCGTTCAATTGAAGCTATATTGAACGAAATTGGCGAAGCACTCCCCGATCATCGTGACATTGAACATTTGACAGTCAATCCCTGTTCACAACTTTGGTGACGTCCCCTTTTTATTTATTTTTTGTCGTTTTGGAACATTGTTGTATATTTTATCTAGTATGCCTAAGATATCTTCTAAGATAGCTTCTAAGGAAAACGACGATGATAGAGATAGCAGTGCGAGTTCTCAACAATTGTTACAATTAAAGCGCGATTTAGATGCTGCTAGATCAACGATAGAGCGCTTGACAAAGGAACGACGAGGAGTCGCTGAAGAAGTAAACTTGATCGCCGGTACAGGTAGCAAAACTGAAGGGTTCGACTCGGCGGTAAGCTATTTGCAACCAGCGATGAACATGAGTATGGGATTGCCTAAAGTAGAATTATCCTGCTTCGACGGTAATCCGATAGACTATTGGAAGTTCCTGAAACAGTTTGAATGTTACGTTGAGTCGAGGCTTATGGATCCAGGCCAGCGACTGTTGTATTTAATGTATTACTGTCGGGGAAAGGCTCGAAAAGCAATTGATGCATGTGTCATGCTACAACCCACTGAGGGTTATGCGCGGGCAAAGAAGATTTTGAAAGACTTGTTTGGACTACCACATGTAATTGCCAGGTCAACATTAGAGGAGTTGCTTGATGAAGCTAGAAGACTTTCCAACAAAGTCGATAGTTTGTCTGATTTGGCCATAAAAATGGAAAATTGCCAAATCACATTGACGCAAATGAAGTGTGAAGCTGATTTGAATTCAGTCACAACTTTGGAAGGATTAGTGAAATGCTTCCCTGTTGCGTTACAACAGCAGTGGGCTGACGCAGCGGATACAATGCTTGCTGACGGGTCAGAAGTTGATTTTGCCAGTCTGACCGAGTTCGTATCTTGGAGAGCAAGAATTGCCAGGAGCAGATTTGGCATGCTCATAGATAGAACATCTTTCTCTTCGAAGCCATCAAAGAAACCAAGAATGCCAGATGAAAGGAGGGTGTTTATGACTACGAGGGAACCGAGGCCAATGCTGGTTGAATGTTTTCAATGTAGAGGACCTCATAAGATAGAAGGTTGTCCTGTTTATCAGGAGGCTGACGTAAAAGCCAGATGGAATATGGCTAAGCAGCATGGAATATGTTACGTTTGCTTATGCCGGTCTCACAGGGCATTCGATTGCAAGATTACGAATACTTGTTCCGTTGAAGGTTGTTATAGACGACACCATTCTTCGCTGCATTATGATCGTCCTAATGAGCAACTGAAAAGTATAAACTGCAGTGTTACTGCTCTCAGTACAGCAGTAAGCTTAGGCTACCTGAAAGTGAACATTGACACGCCAGTTGGACTTGTTCCAGCCGTGGCTTTACTTGATAATGGCTCTGATACAAATTGATCTCGCAGAGTTTTTTTGAGAAATTTTGTATGCTCAGTGCGCCAGTTGATGTGTCGATAGCAACACTTGGTCTACATCGAAAGTTGAAAAGTTCGTTGTTACGTTTCGATGTGCATTCGGTAGACAGTGATGAAATAATTCATGTTGCCGAAGCTTACACGGTTTCAAAGTTACCTGAAGCAGTGCTGAAATCTCCAAATATGATCAGCACGAGGTATGCACATTTGAAAGATCTGAAGTTTTCAGCGAATGTGGGGAGAGAAATAACTTTGCTTATTGGCTGTAACGTACCGGAAGCGCATTGGGTGCTTGAACAATGCGTATGTGGTCGAAAGCAGCCATTCGCTACCAAGACGTTACTTGGATGGGTGCTACAGGGACCAACCGATTGTTCGACAGTTGTTAATCATGTAAGTGTTCTCACCGCACAGACACAAGAACGACAACGATGGATCAACACACGTCACAATTTGATTCCCGGTGATGTAATATCGGTTGTGTCTGAAGAATTGTCGAAAATGTCGCGGCCGCTTGGTATTATTGAGACAGCGGGAGTAAATGATGATGGTTTGGTACGAACGGTCAGCATACGAACAAGGGATGACGTGATCCGGCGTGATATTCGGAAAGTATGTTTGTTAGAAGGGTCCCAAGAGGTGGGTGACTTGAGTAAGGATCAGGACAACTCTTCTTTATAAGGCAAGAAGCATCACCGGAGGATGTGGTGAGTCTGCGGCTTGCAACCGCATTCTCTATAAAAAGCAACTAATATCCAATGATGGTGATGTAATGTGGCGGAAGTGACTCGCCACTAAATAAAGTCATTTGCTACTCTGAATTCATTAGGGTATTCGTTGAACAATCGTTGTACAGTTGAGCCCTAGAAAGAATTTGGTCGGAGGTGTAAGGTTCAAAGTAGTTTGAAAATTCTTCCTTTCCCTTCAACATTCGTTTTATTTTGAACTTAGTTACAAAACCTGAATTTCGTGTAATAGATTTTGCTTGTGTTTAATTTTCCTACAGTATTTTGATATAAAACTTTTCTTTTTGTAATTATTTCTGTTATTGTAAATCTTTTCTGTACACGCCTTCGGTCAAATGTTTGTTTTAATTTATTGTTTCTGCCATTGTCGGTCATTGTTGCGGAATTCGTTTGCCATTTTGGGCTTCAGTATTTTGCTTGAATTTGGACGCTATTTTGAGTGTCATTTTTGCTTGTCACAGAAAGTTTGGACGACATTTTGGTAAATCGATTCTTTTTATTTTTATATCAGGTCGTCTTTTCTTTGAATTGAATTTGATTCTGGAGTATTTGGCTCCATTATTGCTGTGACGTTCCTATACAATTAAGGTTTGTATAGTTACTTTTGTTGTAATTGTTGTTAATTACAGTACCGTAGAATATCCCAATCGTTGTTTTGAATATGTCGAAATAAGAAACGGGTGGACTACGCGTAACTCACGTCACAGACAATACAGGGAGCTTATCCACACTGCCACCCCCGTCTATGACAACATTTAGCCTAATGTACGCCTGAAGAAGAAACGGAAAGAGACGTGGATCGATTGTTACGAAGTGTAGGATGCAAAAAGCTTTTAAAAAACGCAGATAGACATGTACCGTAGAACATTAAAGTAAAAGTTTAGTGAAGTTCGTGGTTCAATGGCCTTAGCGGGCCACATTCGATTTCAGGCTGCACCATCGCTGGATTTTTATGGCTTTAGGTAGCGCGTTGCTTGATGGAATTTCAGTCTGTTTGGTCGAGCTTTTCGTGGAATAGCGTTTAATCGTTTTTTGTACTTCAAATTTCCATATCGTTGTCTGAGATGATTTGCTTGGCGTGTCCACTTTTGTTCGCTACCTTATACTTGTTGAAAGTACTTGTTAATGACTTCATCCACTCACTTCGGCAACAATTTGGGCCACTTTGAAAATGCACACTTTTTCTCTGTATGACCAAAATTTTCACAATTCTGGCATCTTTGTTGCTTATATCTGCAAAATCGTCCAGAGTGCCGCATTCCACTATGCCAGCATGCACGTCGGGGTTTGTTTTTTTGTGTTCTGTTGCCTGAAAATTTTGACCTGATACTTCTGCAAGATCAAATCGCAATTCCATCTGAAACTGGAGGCAGAATATGTTGTTCTCTAATTTCATATTCATGTTTGAGATGCTTTATTATTTGAAATTCGTTATCGCCTATTTTTAACTTTATGTCGGGGTCGGATTCCAACTTTGATACAACTTTTTCTTGAAACTCCTAATTTCTAGGAGAGTGCAGCTCATGTTTCGTGGAAGCATTTTCTGTGTGAATTTTCGACTTCAATGCACCAATTGTGACTCCATTATCTGAATGAGACTGAACTTCTTTGAAGTTTCTTGCTAAATTTTCGACGGATTCTCCTAAACCTGAACTGTTTATTTGATGAACTGCAACTTTCTCTATGAACTTCAACTAAACGTTGAATAATTCTTGTAGGAGATCCAGCGGTACTGACATTCTTTGCAGTTGACTCTCAATTGATTGTCCCGAACTTGGACTGTTGATTGTCTGGAATGCCATTCGTTGTATTAACTCTTCAAACATCTGCTTCTGTTGATTAAACAATTCTTGTACAAATTTCATTGGCACTGACATCCTTTGCTAAGTGAAAAAATTGTTCCGCTCCCCGTCGCCAATTGTTTTATCTGTGATGTGCAACTATTGGCCCAGCCGTGGGTTACACAGAACACAACCGTAACTGAACTCGTGTATTGACCGAATGCAAGAATATCACAAAGTCAGGAAGCGAGTGAATATCACACAGTGAGCGAAAATCACAAATTGAACTCACAATTGATCTTGATTGGTCATTAACCGATAGTTCGTTCACTGTCTATACGACATGGAGTAGGCAGAAAACTCCATTGGATATCCTACTGGGTGAATTCAACCTCAAAACCCCTGAAATTAATTCCCCGGAAGGTGGACCAGTCGAATACTTATTCCAGTAACCCACATGCAAGTGGATCCAAAACTGAAATCTTACCACAACCAAGCTTCATCATCATCATCTTGAAGCACATGTCTGGAGACAGACAAAGGGCCCAGCAATATGAAGCAGGGAAAGCAGATAAGCAAGCGCGTGAAAAAAGGAAAGCGGGCAAGCGGAATATGTAAATGCAAATGCGCAAAAGCAGCTTGTTTTTGTAGTTTCACTGCATGTGATTTTTTGATTGTTTTTTTGTTTTCTAATGTATAAAATAATACCGGATAAAACATTATGGCACACATAATAAATACACTGGCGCCACTGACTTCGGTTTGTAGCCATATCGCGTAAGGTTTCCAGCCAACTATTGAATGGAGCTTTCGGACCCTACCCAGGTAAAGGAATACGCCCAACTGAGCCTAGCGCTACGGTGAGTTTCTTCATTCCAACATGCCACGTCATGGACTGGCTATCCGATCGTATCTTCCAGCTTCTGCCGGGCTCTGCGAATAAGGTGCGGTACGGTAAACGGTAATTAGGCATTCTTAAACCATGTCCCAACAATCGCAAGCGAGCAAGCATCAGTATTTCTCTCAGTCCGTGACCACCTGTTCCTAACATCCGCTTGCAGACATCTATATTTGTAACACGATGCTGCCACGGAATGCGAGCAATCCTATGCAGGCTAAAGGGTAATAATAATAATAATACTATATTCTTGGTAAACCAAGGCATGCAAAACATGATCAGGTTATCAGGTGAGCACTTTTTCAGCAACCGTGTGGTCAACTTCTGGAACAAGCTCCCAGATTGCATAGTAAGCCTCCCAAATGTGTTGAGCTTTAAAAGGGAATTAGACGTTAAATGGTCTATCATATTTCCGCATATTGTCTAATAAAAAAACTTTAGAAAAAAACAAAAAAACGTATTTTTTACATTTTTATCATATCTGTCTAGGCCTGGACAACCTGACAGTAAATTAGCCCACATGCAGTCTATGACTGTGTTTCACTTTACCTCAACTAGGCTAGTGATTTCATACACCACACATTGTTCACGCATATTATTGCATTGTTTCCTGAATAAGCTGACC
>JACCGJ010011122.1:0-21529 GCA_013407085.1 Atriophallophorus winterbourni | reverse complement strand
AATTTCGTTGAGCTGGCATGAAGGTAAACCGTAGAACAAAAACGGGAAATATACAATCCGTTATAACATTTTCTTTTCTACTTAATGATCTTTTGTCTCATCCGAGGGGCAGCTAAACACGTAATAGACACGTAGTGTATAATAAATTATATCAGGGGTGATTAATTGGACAGTGGTTTTATCACGTTTCCCTTGGGAGAACTGAACTTTGGGCAGAAAAAATAGACTTACAACACAGAGAATATTTGTTCCTTCATAATAAGACATGGGAAGCGGCGTGATGCTATTTTTGCTTGTATTCTGTTCCAAATAAATCGAAAAGGGCAAAATGCTTGTGCAGCAATTGATTAATGAAAGGCCTTTCTAGTTAACATAGACGGAATTGACAACGTTTTTCGGTAATCATCATCATTAACTTCCAGTAAATTTTGATCGATATCGCGTATCGATCGCTTGCTGTTGTAAAATAACGGCGGAAGAGGAGTTAACTACACATTCCAGATATCTTAATACAAATTTTCAAAGAGTACAATTAGAATAGCCGAAAATTTTAGGTTGTGTGAACAGAACATGTAATTAGTGCAAAGGCTGTAATTTTCAATAATGGAAACATGGAGAAATGTGTCTAATGAACAGCAAACACAAATCAAATTCACATGTTAGTGCTCAAGCTAGCGCTGCGGTCGATATTGATGTTAACCAAGGCAATTATGGGTCACAAACTAGTAGTGTTTAGACGCATAAGTTCTGACCAAATATTTTAATCACTGTCACCCTAACTGTTCTCAAAATGTTCCAGCAACAACGGAATGCACGTTCGAGTTTTATCGATATGCTCATGGTTTAGCTTGTTTTTTCGGTTGTAATATATCTAGGAAACAACGAGGTTTCTAAAAATATAGAAGAATAAACATAATGGTCTTAAGTTCCATTTTGAAAGTATCACGTTCAAATCCAGAATAGCTTCCATTTCGTCTACTAGCGAGATCGAAATACCTCGAAAGTTAAAAACAGATTAGACGAAAACAAGTTGTGTATGTATGCCAATGTTGGATAAGGCTGATACAAGCAACCCATCCAAACACATGTGCCCAAACACATGTATAGAGGGGTTAAACCCATAACCATGAACAAAAATGCACATTTGCATGCATTTTTCATCACCCGACCGGTTTCGAGCTGTTTGCACTAGTCAGGTAGGGAGATTACGGTCTCGACCCTCATGATTTGAAGCAGTAAACAAAGGTAAACGAAGTTTGAACTTTTAACCCTTTTTTGACAAGACTGGCAAGAGCAATAATTCCTATACTGTTTCAAGCGCATGCGGATCCTGATATTACTGTGCATACATGATAAGTGCAAACAGGACGAAACCGGTCGTGGTGTGTGTGTGTGTGTGTGTGTGTAAAGGGAATGCATGCAAATGAGCACGTTTGTTCAGAGTAGACGAAAGTTCACGCTTACGATTTATACGACGAATGGGAATTCAGTGCACATCTAATGTTATTTTTCTGACTGGAGCAGTAATATCTTTATATCTTAAAATCTTAAAGTGCATGGCATTTGAATGTGCTTTGTTTACATGTAAATAAGCTAATTATTGTTAAAACAAGAGGTTTGATTATTGTCTGATAAAACAAAGATGTGTGAATAAACTAAGTTCAAGCTCGGCCAATACGAAGGCCATGCAAGTTATTGTCATGATCTCAGGACTCAGAACTCAGAAACGCAGACAAGTTTATGGTAGAAAAAGCATTAAGCTTAACACTAACCATAGGATGACAAGGTATATGGAATATTTAAAAAAATATATAAAATATCTCAAAAATCAATAGGAACACTCGCATACCGCATGGTTCGTCATAAACTCATCGAGTTTGGAAGCGAAAACCTCAACAGATTCTGATCGCTTTGAAGAATTCTGCTAGTTTTCTTGCTGATTTAGCCTACTTGAGTTACCATTGCTAGGTACGAAACCAGAACTCCTGTATCGTCGGTTTCTTCAGAAAAAATGAGAACTGATATAATCGGTCGGGGAGAGACAAAATGAGCGAACGAGACGATTCGACCACGGATGTAAAAACTAACGCACATGTAGTGTACGCAAAAGTTGTTTCGTCTATACCTGTGATGCTTTAGACCGATGTCGCAATATTCACCGTATGGAACAGCACGAAGACCAATCACTAACTTGGTTGCTCTTTGATTGACTTTATCCTATAGACTAACATATTTCCGCAGTCAATTTAACCAGACCATTGTTGGACGATTGTAAACGTTGATGATAATTTTTAGCGTCACTATCTAGAACCTAGCAAATATTGTTCATAAAATCACTAACAATCAGATTGCTAGTATGTGAACATTCCTGCAGTGGATTTTCACTAACACTCTTCTTCAAAAAAGCTCCATTCTGAATTTTCAGTTTATAATTATTATGTTCAAGAAAATTTCTAGCTTTTCTATATGATAAATAGCACTACCACATTGTCTGAATCCCTTTGCAGTTTCTCACGAACAACAGCAGAACTGACATGCGTACAAATTTCCAAATTATCCCTGAACATAACCATTTTTGTGCAAAGTATAATCGTTTATGAATGGCACAAATTTGTTTTAAACTCCGATAGTTACATCAATCTTCCCTGGCAATACTCATTCTGCATCGCCATCAAATTGTCCGTGTAAAAATTGATTTATCCACACTTTTTTCAATTAACATTCGAACATTATCTGTTAGCCAAATCCATCATGGTTTTGTATCAACAAAGGGTAATTTTTGTAAGCGCACTGTTTAGACGAATTACGAGATACCTGATATACAGTGAAACGTCTGACCAAAACGTTCAGCTAAGGCATTTGCTAATAAAATAGATCACATATTGAACTTTTCAATGCAGACGGAGGAGAAACATCGGGCAGTTCACAAGCTGTATCCTGATTTAGAGTCTTGTTCGTAATTTTTTAAAATGTTTTCAATAAAATTATTGCAATTGATGAATATTTCTACTTCTTCACTGCATTTACACTTCCAATTGCCTAACACTCTGACATTTAGTCGCACAACCACGAAAGAAAAGGACATAAATTCCTAATTGCAGCAGTTTTTGCAGCAACAAATTGTGATTGACTTTATTCAAAGCTTCAGATGTAATAGTATTAATAGATATAAACATTGGTCAAACTTAACTACCAAGTTGAAATAATGTACTACTAAATGTACTGAGAGCTGAGTGAAAATGTTTAAAAACTCAATTTTCTTATTATCTTTTTAAATTCATTTAAGCCTATTTTGGTTAGGTTTTCGTGATTCAATGACCTTGACACAATTTAAATGAGCGCTATTTATGAGCTTTCAGATGATATGCAGTGCAACACATGGTTGGGACTCACTGAAAAGCCTGAAGGTGACAAACATGAGCGTGTAATAATTATAGCTTCGGAAAAATGGCATAAAAGCGGTTGATGTAAAAAATCCTCGGAAACCGAAGAAGACTTGCAACTTGTCAAGGTCAGTCAAACGAGACCTAGGTGACGAAAGCGTATCGGTAGGCACGAAATCGATTGACAAATCAGATCGAAGTGACAACTAAGACAGACGTTTCATAACAATGTTTTGGTTACTTGGTTTGCGTGTTTTGTTTTCCTTGTGTTGTGTGCAATAAATCCGTTTGGCCAATCCGCTCTCTCTTATGTTGTTGGGTTCGTGGGTGAACGCCGTTAGAGTTGGACAGGTTGACCTCACGGATGAACCGAGGTTCATTCGATGTAGGTGTGTGAGCCGCCAGCCGCCACTGGTTAACCTGCAATGATCTGACGAAATCACTTCCGGGTTTCGCTATCCGCTACAATTTTGCGTTTCAGAGCTTCTATATATCAAATTTATTTACCCAGTGTGCATCAACATCTCTTCACGAAATAAACCTTCTCATTAAATAAGTACTAGGATAATTATCGTGTGAATTTTATATGCATATAATCATATTACTTTTTATATATATTAAAGTGAATAATTATTCAATATTTTGAAGATGATACCCCATACATTTGAAGTAAAATGTTATTCATTCTGACTATTTTCCTTCTTAAAACCTTTCTTTGCTCGAATGCACAGGCCTGTTAGAGATCTGTTAACAACACATTAAGTCTATTCTATACAAAATCCAATAATAAAGATATATAGCAAAATATTGTAAACGACAGAACACCCCCAAACTGGCCCAGAAACTCAAATTGTTGACTCAGAAATTTTGGGGTGAATAGAAAATCTTATTTTACGTATATAACGGTTTTTGAAAAATTGTGTATGTATGCATTAAAACATCCGCATTTGCTGTTTTCGCGGTGTTTACACTCATCAGTTTGGGATCACGATCAACATGCCTAGAATGTATGTTTATAAATTTGAACCATTTTCTTTAAATTTTGTATTCGTTCCAATTCCAGTCTCAGAAAAATTTGGCCATAAGAAATTTACGGACGGCCTGAACCATCAAATTGGATGGTCGCTAAAAACACGATAGCATACATCTCTATTAAGTGTTATTATGTGGTAAATCTGTGGTAATTCAACCCTAAAAATTAAAAGTCGCGATGGATTAAACGGATACAAATACACCGTTCAATCAAGTGATCTGATGTGTTTTGAACGATCAATTGATAGACAGTTTAGGTTGATTCAGTGTGCTGAACAGCAAATAACCCTGAAAATAATGTGTTGTAGGCAAGTACGAACGGAGTAGTTAATTCTGTTATTATCGTTATAATTAATCATATTGCTCTAAGGGCAAAGTTATTGGAGTGCTTCGCAATTTCGAGAGACCGTTTCATGATTGGTAGGTTGCTGCTTAAACAATCAGTGTATTACACAATGAATGTGTATTCGAAAAAAGCACAGCTCACTTTGGTCATGGGAAGATATTGATTGATCCGTGTGCATCGAATTCTGAATATAGGGCTGAGCAAGCAGCATAGTTTCATTCGATTATTTAGAATTTGGTAAAATGAAATATCTAAAAATGGACATTCATTTACAATAAATTATAAATAAAGAGAAACATTTAGTAATTTGAACTAATGTTTACTAACTTGACTTCAATTGCATACGCTTCCATCACAGAAGTACACACACCACGACCGGTTTCGTGCTGCTTGCAAATTCAGGATCCACGTGAGGTTGAAACAGCGGAAGAATGGTAAACATATTGCGCTTGTATGTCGCTGTAGGATAAGGTTGTTACGACTAACCAGTTCAATCACATTTGCTCAAACACATGTAAATGGGATAAAACCCATAAGCGTGATCAAAAATCCGTTAGTGCACACATTTCCATCACATACACACACACCCCGCGATCGGTTCGTGCAGTTTGCGCTCATCTGGTAGACTCAGTGAGTTCAAGATTCGTATGTCTTCTAACAGTGGAAGAATGATAAACAAGTTGCGCTTGTAAGCCACTTTTTGATAAGGTTGGTACGTCCAAGCTGTTTAATCATGTTCGATAAAAATTAATATAATAAAATTTTTTTATTTGCATACATTTCATTCAGAAAAACCACACGATCGGTTTTGTGTTGTTTGCACTTCTCACATAGTAGCAGAACGTTCAGGATCCCCATGACCTTAAAACAGTGGAAGGATGGTGAATAAGTTGCGCTGTGCCAATCATATTCAACGTTGTCTTAAAAGCGCAGATTGTTTGACGTCGATTAATATTCCACGTGCCAATAGGATATTTAGGCATAAAATGCACGTTGTTTACTCAGAAAACCCTGAGTAACACTTCTGCCATCAAATACATGTAAATCTACTTGAATGATTAGTTTTCGGAGTGATCACACCCCTTGATCTTGCATGCCACAAATGGTCTCGGGCTGTTTACCGTCATCAAGTGAAGACAGCAAGATTAGGTTCAGTGGGGCTTTAATCAGTGGATAAGTGGTAAACTAACTATTCTTGAATGTCATTTCTTGGCAAATCAAACCTTTGGATGACTGATCACTATAGTGGATGCTTGATTTCGTCAAAAATATACTGATTTCTAAACCTTCACATGCAATCTCTCCTTCGCTCAATTTTGAATTGTTCAAATGTGGTTCTCATACGTTGTGTTGCGACAAAACACAGTCTGAAACGCTAGTGCTGTGGTTCTTCAATTCTGAACATTTTTAAATATAATTATCTTTTTCTAAATTCGAATGATAATCTCTCGCAATAATCTGGGATGAAATTCAGCCTCATCATTTGGGGATTGATAATTGACTGCTCTTAAATTATTTATAAAAAAACTGTCTGGCAAACAATTATCCCGAAAAATACCGACAGCAGACGAGTCCCATTCAGACAATTGCATAAAATAGCGCACGTTGAAGTGACGCACAGACACTCCACCAGTCTACTAATAAATTTCATATGTACGACGAATAAGCGTTCATTTTAGTTCTTACTGAATTTGTTTGATAGTTGTAGCATTTTCATATGGTATCACGAAATTGTAATAATTGACTAAGGAGTATTTGGTTTCAAATTCCACACCTCGCGAAACATTTGGACACATCACTAACACTACATTTAACTTTCACTGACTCGAACTTGTTACAACACTGCGACACAGACTGAGCCTTGTCGAAACCCCAAACGCGAGGCCAGAGTCGCTTTGTTCTATTTTATGGTTCATCTGTCCACTCAAACATCTGTTGGGTCGAACGATCAATAAGATTGTCAAAAGAAGCAGCGATATTGAATGAGGTACAAATTAGTTTTAAATCTTACTGAAATGTGATGAAGCTGAGCGTATGAATAGGCGCTTCACAATTTTCTTTATCTGGCGTTAATACGCGTGTTGATTAGATTTGGGAAAATCACGGAAAAGCTGAATCTTTACGTATCGAGAGGTAACACAAAGACTGTGTTGTATATTGCGAGCTTAGTTAGAAGTAATTCTACAAGATATTCGTTATTTACGGAGAGCTAAAGACACTTGAATCTATCACACGACAACGGAAAGAGTTTATTTAAGGTTATCCCTAAATTCAGCAGTGATTGATGATCTCGCGAATTCAAACATGCTGTGAAGCAAAGTAATGTGTTGCTCACATTACACGCATTTACACGCGACTACCAGTTTGTGGCTGTTTGCCGTCATCAAGTAGGGACAGTAAGATTAGGTTCAGTGAGTCTTGAAACAGTGGTTAAGTGGTATACCGAGTTATACATGAATACCAGTGATACATTGGGTTCGTACAACAAACCACGATGTTTAAACACAGAATCACTTAGTGATTCTTGGTCAAGCACTCATGGCGCTTATGGATGTCCAAAGTAATGTGTTGCCCACATGACCTCCACTTACGCACGACGACCAGTTTGTGGCTGTTTGCCGTCATCCGGTGGATACAGTAAGATTAGGTTCGATGAATCTTGAAACCGTGGGTAAGTGGTTAATAAAGTTATACTTGAATCCAACTGTGATGCAAATTATTATAAGGATAGAATTTGAGACACAGGTGATCTAATAGAAGTATTGATTAAGTATAGTCAATCGAGGTTATATATCACGTTGCTTGTTTTAATGTATATCATCTTTTTACACAATCTTCGAAGATGATCGTGATGTATCAATAATCGCGTTACCCAAAACATAAATGATCACACCTTTTTGTTTAAAGATAATTTCATTTGGACAGGAAAAATGACGAATAACAAAACACACGCCTATTTAATATATGAAAAGTCCGATATCACAAAATAGTTCTCAACCTATGCGTGATGGTTGTCACTTTGATCCGAATCGCCAATCAATTTCTTGCCACTGAGTTCACTTCAAGAACCTACTATCGTTCATTAACGGCTGGCATTATCCATCTGATCATGCTTCAGATGATTTTATCGCTCAGTTCATTCGCAACCGATTTTTCCGAAACTTGTAGTGTTGTTGTTGTTTTAAGCACTTCCTGGTCTTGTATTTTTCTGGTGCGTGGAGATTTGTATGTCATTCGTCAGTTGACGGTTAGCAATGGCCGCTACTGCACTTCACACCGATACACTGTAGTGTTAGTTTGTTAATTGCGGTCGGTTTGAACAACACTCAGTGGAAAATGTTGACGAATCAGAATAGGTTTGGAAAAATACACCACTATCTTCACACAATCCATATGGCCGTTCACGTACTCTCTGTATTGTTCCGGTTGAGGGAATACAATCAGAATTCTTGTGATTGATCAAGTGTAAAAACAGCTAAGGACGATTGCAATGTGAAGTCATCTGGGATTCAACTAGTCTATTTGATCACGTGGCGTTATGATGTGTTTTGAACGGGCAATTGATATTGTTTGACAGCTGACGGAGTTTAGGTGCAGTGGCCGGGAAATGTCAGTGAACCTAGTTCTAATAAATCAATCACTGACGTTCAACCGCTTTACGCATTTTACATTTATTATCATTATTATTATTACTATTATTTAAAAAAACACGTTGGAGATACTTGTATTGATTTGCAGATTTTCGTGTGTCTATTAAAAGGTTGCTTTCTCAAATCTCGAAGAAATTCATATTCAAAACATGAAAACGCACTGCAGATATGAGCGGATTGTCTGCGTTTCTTGTGTAAGTTTGTCTCAATGCCGAACGAAACATTCGGCGAATCACAAATGCGTGAGATGAACTTCGGAAGAATAGCCCATCCTAAGAGCAGAGTGCATGAAAAACCATTTGATGTTCATAAGAAATGAAACATGGAATCCAAATCTACTATTATTTGAGGGCAATTCATTTTTCACACAGGGGGATACATTTCATATGATTAACAATATTTCTATGTAGGACTCCGTCAAAAATGTGCTTCTTTTTGAATGAGAATACGCAGACTGCTCCACTAGCATTCGTTTTATTTTATTGTAAAATACAAAACAAGGTGTTTGGATGATTAGCAGCTAATCACATCCGTGCTATGAGGTGGTACACTGCGCAGTGAAAATACGATGGTCCCATTTACGAGTCATGTTAGGGATTTCAACCTTTCTTAGATCATGTCATTCTCCATTCAAAATTGTTCGAATATTCCATGATTTAATTGATGCGCATGTACTACATAAACATTTCTCTAAACTTTATTAACAGAGTAGGCAAAGAGGTGCCATCCGTTTTAAACTTGGACCTTATTTTTGGATCGAAGGTAATTAAGGTTGTTGACCAAATAGCCGTTTTTTTCGCAGCAACAAGTTTGCTGTAGGTAGGCGCAGTGCGAGTCAGACAGTGGGGTACGTGAAACTATTTAGAAGGATGGAAACTTCAAACAGGAGTGATGCACTTTGGATGATTAACTAGTAAGGTTACTACCGTCGCAAAACAGAAATTAGTTGCGCTGCTTTCATTGCAATTCTTTAGGCAAACCTACTTAAAATTTCGCATTTTGTTAAGAGAAGACGGCTCAGTGAACTTTGCATCACGATTTGTATTCGTACCGTGGAAATTGTGCATAAGTTTGACACAAGAATATTATTAATGATGCATCCTGGATACAACTTCGTAACCTTTAGAAAATGTGAACAAACGCATTCAGAAATACATGCAACGTTAACATTACTTCTTGACATCAAAAATCAAAAGAAAATATAAAATGCTATTCCGGATTGTTAATGTAGGATTTAGCGTTACGAAGTTAGTGCCTAATGTACTTTCTAAGGATGGATTATCTACTCTTGGCCAGATTTATGCAAAAGTCTTCAGTTTAGTTTCATACACATCGACGGCAGACTCGCTGGTATCAGCGTTAACGCAAAATCTGGATGACTTATAATGAATGAGCCTTAAAATATCCCCTGGATCGGACGGAATCTCACAAGCCTCACTGAACAATTTTTATTCACAGTGAGCACACTACTTTGTGACTAGCTTAAGCGTTCAATGGTTGAGGAAGTAGCGTCAACAGATTGAAAGCCTCAGGTTATTTCACCTATTTGGAAACCCTATGGTTGTTCGAATCCTGCGAAGAACTGTCTTGGGACCTCACTTTCTGTAATATCTTGATTTCTGGAGCACATAATGACTATGAAGAATTTTAATCACCCCAAAACAGGAATATTTCATCTGCAGAAAAGCACGTTTACCGTAAATCTCATTCATTATTGCCAAATTTGATGACGGTACTCAACAACTGGGCCAAAGTGGATTTAGAAGAATTTAATTTCCAGGCATCTAATCTTGATAAGTCCAAAGCCTTTGATCGAGCTATTCACTATCGACTACAGCTGAAACCGCAACATTTGGCCATTACTGGACAGCTTCTCGTATGGCCTGAGAGTTGCCTTTATGTGTGCAAGTTGCTTATGCGAATATAAGGAGTATATTCATGAGTCAACAGTGTCACTAGTGGTGTTCATCAAAGTTCCATGTTCGGGCTATTACGTTTTATGGTTTATCTTAACGACCTACCAAAAATTCTCTCATGCAACTTCGAAAGACGTTTTGCTGCAGATCTCATCTAGCCTTATGAAGAAATGTGCAACAACAAATACACAAGCTCGGCGAACACCATCTGAACAACATCCTCATCCGGAGCTACGTATGTTCTTCTCTATTGCTGAACTTGGTTCTATTTGCTGATGATATTATGATTTGGACACAAATAGGATCTAATGCAAACAGTGATCCTTACAAAGCGCTCTGAACGTGCTTTATAGCTGGTCAATGAGGAATAAGGTACCCTTTTCCTCTTGAAAATACAAGGTGCTGTGAATTAAAAAGCCATTTTATTGCACATATCACCATAGCAAATTAATGCGAGCTGAAAACTGCTTGGAAACGTTTGTGCAGTGTAGCTATGCAGCAGCGTAAAATACAGCTCATATTGAATAACCCTATACAAGAGTAAATCGAGACTACTGGGTATGCAGTAGTGGGTTTTAAGAACTTCAACACCAAAAATGCTTTCTAACCTTGATAAAATCCAACACATTTCTAACTGTGGAGCATTCTTCACAAATTGGTCTTCTTGTTCTATATACCATCATGAACTCGTACATAAATTGTAAACAAAACTTGACCCCACCTCTGTATTAACCCAGCGTGAGCCTGCAATTCAATTCAATTTTAATGGTCTAAAAAGCATATAGCTTTACAATAAACAAGAGAATAATATGGGAAATACGAATAATATAACAAGTAAAAACGGGATTTGGTTGCTTACTGAGCTGTTCAAGAATCAGGTAACAATCCAATCAGTAGAAATTGTTTTTGATTGGTGGGATGACAAATGTAGATGGAAGGTGTCAAGATGTATAGTTTTCTTCGATGCACGGGTTATGGGTCAAAAAAGGCATCAAGAACTATCTTGTAAATCTACTGATTTTGTGAGTTTACAACATAATCTGGTAGATTGTTCAAAGTAAGGGACAGTTAGAATGAATGTCTTATGCGAACCCCGTAGATTAAATAAGTAATATATTGTAAAACAAAATCAAATCCCCCTCAGACGTCAACGTGCTTATTTGAATAAATTCAGGGTTTTGATTCGCTCTTTGTATGGTTTCCGGCTGAGTCCGGCGACAAGTTTGGTAGCTTGATGTTACATTCTTTGTAAAGTCACAACATTATTTTTATGCCTTGGCTACCATGCTTGAACCTCATATTTCATCGTGGGTCTGATGTACGTTTTTATAATGCAGGTGTAACACCGCTTGTTTTTCCTTATCAAAATATTGACCTTGACAATTATTAACATCCGTTTCGTTCGTGCGTGCATCGTGATCGCTCTGTACACGTTTTGGCTACCGCTATAAATCTTCCAGTCAACCTGCCTTTTCTCCAACATTCTTGGGGACGTTATTGTAGTAATCTGGTCTACTACAAATTGATGAGCCTGGCATACACGCATTCTTCGTGTATCTTTTCCGGTACATCAAAATTTTTCCGCTTCACATCGGAGTTTTCAGGTAAATTTTTTCACCTCATTTAATCGTGCAATTTATTTGCATCAATTGCTCCTGTTTATCATGAGTGATTCTAAACGCTTTATTTTGGCTTCGACTGTCATCACAATACCCAGTTTTATTCCGCAGGACCCTGAATATTGGTTTCATTTTTAGATTGATGATTGATTGATTAATTGATGAACAACTTTAATTGACGACTCCGCCATGTTTTCACAATTAACGCAGAAACTCCCCGCAGATGTGTTATTACAGGTACGCGACGCAGTCCTGACTGCACCCATAGGTGACCGTTACCGTATCGTCAAACAAGCCGTAATTCCTCGCACGGTTCCGTCTGAACGATCTAGGCTGCAGCAGTTGTTCGGCAACTTAGAAATTGCCAACAAAAAGCCATCTACCATACTAAAGGAGATTCACCGCCTGCTAGGGACATCGCACATGGACGAGTCCTTACTCAAGGAACTGTGGCTCCAGCGCTTACCTGAGTGCGTGCAACCCATCTTGGTTGCTGCGAAAAGCACTCCGGTATCTGAGCTTGCGGAAATGGCGGACAACATCGCTGAATGTATCCGTCCTTATCCAGATGCCCATGTTTCCACAGTAACCGCAGGAATATCACGCACACAGGGTATTCCAGAGAAAAGGCAGGTTGACTGGAAGATTTATAGCGGTAGCCAAAACGTGTGCAGAGCGATCACGATGCACGCACGAACGAAACGGAAGTTAATAATTGTCAAGGTCAATATTTTGATAAGGAAAAACAAGCGGTGTTACACAGGGAATTGTCTGCATGTAACTCAAATAAAATTGACATTTCATGAAACTATTAAAATGAATATAAATTTATTATTCTTTCACGAAATAATATTCAGTATCCTTGAGTAATTATTTAGATTAATCATTCTTGTCTGCCTGAAATCTGGAATTCTAAATCATAAATATCTGAATTTAAATTGTTAGCAGTAATCTGAAAAGAAATTTAACACCGTCCCGTGATGATTGAAACTTGAATGTCGTAAACGTTGTTTAAATATCTGCCTGGCAAACTATTATTCTTTGAAAAAATAACCGCGACATAAAGACCCACTCAGACAACTGCTTCAACAGCAGCGCATGAAAATGTTAGGAACGCCCAAACAGTCTGCAACTAAGCAACATCGCGGTTATTAATCGGCAGTGTGAGTTCGACGACCAGTAATGCCATAAATTCACGTCGTATTGTAGCAGTAAATAATCCTCCATGTTTTTCATTTGCATCGATATTTTTGATGTCATCAGCGAACAGAACCATCTTGCCGTCTTTTGGCATTGGTGAATCCTTCATCTTTATCTGGAACATTATTAATCCAAGAAACGATCCTTCTGCTATTGACATTGATTTGTTTACTGCAATAGACCATCAATATAAAATCCAATGTATCTTTTACTGAGTTACTTCCGTATATATTCATATTGTTCCCCAAAATCACCATGTTTCTGCAATTTTGTTCAACTCTGTCGAAAACATTACAAATAACGTTGCCAGAAGAGAGATGCTTGTATTCGAAGACCCAAAAATGTATTAAACTTGTGTTTACTAAAATGCGTGGTAAACGTCACGAATCTCTTGGCAGCAAACTTATTTTATTTGAAACTAAATCCACAGACCTGAAAAGAGCGAGATAACTTAATTATCTTGGCGTCACGCTGTTTGAAAACCTAACTTGGATTTGCCGTTTAAATTCAATGGTTATAAAATTTCATAGGCTTTCTTTTTATGCTTTTAGTCTTCGTTCTGTTGTTTTTCAATTTAAGCTAATTTCTCACTTCATATTCCTACGCATTTTACCTCATAATCTGTACTGCTTACCTGCACTTCCCTCAAATTTATCTGTGTTGCTAAAACGCACCATTAGAATCATTTCACTCCTTAAACAACATTTCATCGCCTGCGATCGTCTTATAAATACTATCCTCACCTGTTGCATGACAAATTTTCAAAATCAACGTTTCTCAAATATTCGCTTTAAACACATTTCTCTACCTTCCCGAACGTCGTTAGATCGGATTTTATTTATCCCATTGGCTTTACGATAACTCTGCCAAAGGGATCTGCCCATTAAACAATTACTGTCGAATGAATCTCGTTTATATCACATGTTCATTTTCAGTGAATATTTATTTTTTTATATGTAATGTGTACAGTATTCGTTGTGTTGTTAACACCATTCTGCAAACGGAAGTTCAAATATTTGCGCATAAAGCTTCTCCTTTTTTCTTCGTCAACATGCAGGATTACAACCATCTGTCTATGCACTCCTCGTCCAATCCCTTAAAACTGGTCCATTAATTAATTACGAAAGAGCGATATTACGTGTTATCTCAGAGAAGAGCATAAACTATATCCCCGGCAAATGTTTACAAGACGATCGCAAAAATAATGATATCTTGTTTACTATTTTCCAATGTCTAAAAGCATGTGGATAGTTGTCTTAGTATCCCTACCCGATGAGCGCAGACGAAACTACTCATGTTGTGCGTATGAAGTAAATGCATGTGAAGGGGATGATTTTCCATTAATAACTTTCGAGTTAGGTTTTGACAGCTGTATACTCAGAGCGCAAAATCCATCCGTTTCTTAACAGAAAAATATTCAAATTTTATGTTCATTAAAGGTCATACAATTATTACGTTTCTTAATCGATATTTGGAACATGTTGTTTATGATTGTGACTACTCATACGTGCAAAACCCGTGGAACTAATCGCAAAGTTGATCAAGACGGATAACAATTCATAAATGCTTAATTGCGATCGGTCTAACGGTGAAAGAACACCAGGTTGTTAAGGCGTGCGGCTATAAGTGTGATGGTCGGGGGTTCGAATCCCACCCGATGTGGAGTATATGAACTGCTGATGAGCTCAAATAATAGCGAAACTCGAGTCCAGTGCTTCCATTATGAACCGTCGTGATCAACTTTGTTAATTGACTGATGGGTTTATTACCTTTTTATTATACGTTAATTAAAACCATTCGATGCAACGTTCCTGTTGGGTTTTGTAATACCCTTTTAAAAGAAGATTTTGATTTTCTAGTCACGTATATTGCATCGTTTTCACGATAAAGTTTGAATTTTGCTTTCAAATGGACTCTGAGGATGAAGGCTGTCCAATTAGTTTAACTATCCTTCAACGCATCAAAACTTTGCATTGGAAAGATTTTATCCGGATAATATCCACGTGCAATTAACTAATGTCGGATTTATGACCATAGTTGTTTAATAACACACTCAACAACAAACATATCTGGCGAAATGAGAATAACTATACATTGATAAATGGGTAATAGCTGACAAATTGCGGTTTGAACAAGCTATATGTAGATGCATGCTTCACTGGTCGAAACTCCAATACCCTTTTCACGCTGTTTGCGTGGATCGTGTAGGAATAGCACATTTATGAATCGCGCGCTTGAAATAAGTGACAAACGGTAAACAAATCCTAAATGTTGATGCACTGTTGGATAAAATTGATGCATTTGCGTACGCACGTGACTGATTGGCATTTGACACAGTGTGGGGTTATTTGATTGGAAACATCAATTCAATAGATTCAATAGAATAATTCAACCATAGCGATTGAAACGATGTTTGATTGCATTTCCTTTAATCGATCATCAGGACGCAGGAACGGATAACCTCATTTCAACATTCATTCTTTAAAAATGACTATGTCATGACAAAGTAATCGATGTAATCGGAAATTGACGTGAACAACACTCTCAACATCTTTCAAAGGAACCAAGTTTAATGAAAAAAGTGAATATTTTTGTGAACACGAGGTTATTGTTAATGTTAACATCATGCTGACATGCTTCTGGCATGTGATGAGGGCTCGTATTCGATGTTGTGTTGGCGTATATTGACATTTAAATAGTGATTGTCATTTATTCTTTCATACCAAGTAACCAATTATCGATTAATTACATGGAATTTCTGGTTTTCATAAGGTGCGCTTATATTGCTTTGCTGAAATGAACATGAACTTTTATAAGATTTATAATTTATATCCATGCTCTTACCATTATTACAATGGCTAATTTAACGCGTTTGGTGCACGGGTTAGCGTTGTTCAAATTTATGTACAGGCTTGAAATACCAAAAAACATTTAGACATCGTTATATTCATCTAAAGCTTGGCACGATATATTTGCAATCCATTTTTATTAGCGACTGATCATTTTGCTTAAGTGTTCTTGGTTTAGATACTGCTTCACTTGGCGCCATAAAATTTCATGTAATCGCAGTCTTACGGGAATCTTACGTCGAAGCTTGATTACCATTATCAAGTCATACATGATTGTCAATATTGAAGTCCATAATGCTTTGATGCCTCTATTCTATATGAAACGTGAACCTGGATTGTATACGACGACATTTGGGTGTTCTGAGCACCATCATTTTTGTTTTCATTTCTAATTTATCCAATAACTAATAACTAATGAACCATGTGCATGCTCCCAATTACAGCTGATTCAGCCGAAATAGTTGAATTGAAATTTGTAAATTTTCAAACAAAACATTTGAGAAAATCGAAATATATTCTTTCGGGTAACGTTGTATATAGCGACCCAAAGCATTCGGAAAGATTTGACGTTTATTCGCTTCGCCAAAGTTCCTCGAAAACCGCGCATTGTCGATAGGGATATACGTGGAAATATCAAATTAACCAGGCACTGTTCTGGGTCGTGTAAATTGTATCTATGATTATGGCATGTTCAAACCGATTACATGATGGTGTCTCTGGAAATGCAACAAAGAATGTGTATATTTCGCCATCAGTGTTTTATACAAATAACTTACAGCCATTGTAGGTCATATTTGTTCTCCGAGTTGGTATAGTTGATTGCGGACGTTTCGTCATCAAACTAGATGACATCATGAGCGAAACGTCTTCGGAAGCAACTGGGCGATGGGCATCATTTGAATTTGTCTGCTGTGTCGTGACCTCATCTAGTGTGATTGGCTAGAATTCTTGCATGTCCTCGTTTTTGGTGTGTATTTATTGGCCTGTAGACCCCATCAAATTAAATGTGCTCATTGATTGATTGTGGTGTCGAACAACACGCTTCGAGGAAATCTCGAACGTGATGATTTTTGTCTGTGGCGATGATTTCTGTTCTATCTCAATCGAATTTGTGTCCTTTTCGATCCATGTGTACTGATATTGGTGATTTGTAGTCATTTCGTCGTGTATTCAGTTTGTGTACATGTATCCTTGATTCTAGCCCATCGCCCAGTTGCTTCGAAAGAAATTTCGCTGATGATGTCATATAGTTTGATGACGAACCGTCCGCAATCAACCATAGCAGCTCGGAGAACAACTATGACCTACAATCCGGTACCAGATCTACAAGGTTTCTAAGCAGCTTACAGTCATGTCGTACTATTACATACTTCAAAAGAGCATACTCGCTTTTTTTATCCCGCAGGCGTTCACTTCATGCGCAGCAGTATACCTAAGCAAATTACAATCAAACAAAGGTTTATCCAATGCAAATCTAATTTTTATTCACATAACGGTACAGTCAATTTTTCTCCTTTTTCTATGTAAAACATCGTATTATCGAGTTCATTGAACTCGCGTCCTCGCAATTTTGTATACAACATACTTTTGCTATTCTAAGTAGCTATTTACTTGTATTGGTTATAAAATATCGAATATTATATGAACTAGACACTTTTTCGACAAAAAAGAGTTTGATTTTTACGTGAGTTTATTGATCGAGTAATCTTAACTTTCTCATTAAATTTGCGTGGCGCGAATTTCAAATTATCTCATCTTGAACAGGTCCCATGGGGATAATGTGCACAGTTCGTTTAACTAGCAAATGAAAGTTTCCGTAAAGCACAAACTAAAACAGTTTACAAAAATGAAAATCTAGTGGGTGTTAATATCGTTTCCATAGAGCAATTGTTTAGAACCGAATAATGAAATGCCGCTTCGTGTGTGCCTTATGTGGTACTTAATCATTATGTAAACAAAATCTTTCCAATTCTTGTGCCAAAACAAGTCATGAATATAACTATTACTTTAAATCATACAAATTCCGACAATTCGTTGATCTTAAAACGGAGATAACCTGCGGTCTTTGTGCTAAGGATGAATAAACCCTGTGGTGAGATGTGCTCGCAAATTAGCAAATTGAATTTGTAAAATTCTTCAGATAATTCGATGAAATGACTTTGAAATGTAATTGGCCATTGCTCGTTCTAATTTTTCAAAATACAGTCATGCTCAAATTAATTTGTTGCTCACATCCCCCGCAATTACACACCACTACCGGTTTCTGGTTGTTTGTCGTCATCAGGTGGAGACAGTAAGATTAGGTTCAGTGAGACATGAAACAGTGGATAAGTGTTAAACAAAGTGATACTTCAATGCCACTGTTACATAGGGTTCGTACAACGAACCACGATGTTCAAACAGAATCATGTTCTGTAATAAGGCTTGCCGTTTTAAATGAACAAATTTCATAATCAGCTCGTAAGAAATATTTTCAAATTTATTCTAATTCTAACAATGAAATTAATGAGAGGTTAACGCGGATATTGTATTTAATTGTATACCTAAACTATTTTTGTATTAGAAAATTGTCTTCGATGATTGCATGGATGCGTCAAATTCAAGAGTTTATCTTCGCGGTAGCCCAAAAAATGCTGAGATCCAAAATCATACTCTCTAATATTGCTTGTTTAATACAACGAAAAAGGTAAATGTATTGTTAATATGTTTGCAATTAATTTAAGAGTGCCCAACACGTGAATCTAATTCTTTAAGCCGAATTCGTGTGATATAACAGATTAAATAAATGCTTTGCTACAAATTGAAAAAAAACATTAAATAAGGCTTTACTTGTGCAATAAATTACACTCCTTGATGCAATACCGAATAATGTTCATGGTAGTATTTCAAGAGCTCTAATCTATGGCGAACTCCGCCAAGGACGGTCCCAAGCCCGTCTGAGAAAGGAGGAGGGTTGGGCTTAGGGCTAGCAACCCTATCCCGTAAAACCTATATGCTACGGAAACGAAGACAACAGATCCGTGGTTCGGTCATGTATGCAGGATGGATCCCAGTTCGCATACGAAGGTAGCTATTCACTGGCGTCCGCAAGGTAAACGAAAAGGGGACGGCCCAAGGAAACTTGGCGCAGAACGATGGAACGCGAACTAAATGCACAAGGATTCATGATGCAGACGGCAACGAAAGCAGCGACAGACCGGAACCACTGGCGTGAAGTTGTCTTCGCCTCATGTGCCACCCGGTACGAAGAGGACTGATGAATCTATGGCGAATTAGCATAAGGAAGTCAACCATTGGGCAGACAGCGCTTGCGGTAAAAACTCGTTTGTAAAAGAGATATGCAAGTTCAACGCTTTGACACTATGAGTTTTGAATTACTTGTTCTCGACCGTTAACTTGCGACACTGCTCAAGTTAATGGAAGATCAGATACAGCTTTTGGCTGCTGAACATAGATCCCACCATCGGCGTGCAACGAACGCTAATCGATTGAGTACTGTCTACCATTGGTAGCAATGCGGGAGAGATTGTTGCACCCCAATCGGAATGGTTCATTATTCAAAACGTTTCTGAGCATGGAAAAATCATGTCGTCGTGATGTTCCTCCACGTCCGACATCGATCAAATTACGACAACAATACCAAGGCTCACTGAACCTGATCTTACTGTTTCTACCAGACAGAAACCGGTAGTAGTCTGTAAGGGATGAGGATGGGAGCACCACAATTGAATACCGATTACTGTTTTGAAATATTATACATTGCTTCCATGACAGCATGAGAATGATTGATGATCCCAAAGTCGGGAATAACGAGAGGCAAAGAAGATTCGGCAAACAACGTTAGTACCATGGCCTGTTGATTCAGAAACAGTACAAGACATTTGACATAGCGGCTAGCATTTTGACACAGATGCTACTGATCGCTTGTCTGAAACATATTTACAATCCACGTATTGTTTTCCGACAAAATAAGAAAACACAAGTTCCAGATTTCACAACATTTCAAGCTTATGCGGATCCTGATCTTATTGTCACTACATGAAGAGTGCAAACAGCATTAATCCGTTGTTGTGTGTTTGTGTGTGATGGAATGCATGCAAATTAGGATTTTTCTTCCACACGTAAAATTGTTTTCATGCCGAAGATGTCATTCCTTGTTTACTAACGCAATTCTTGACTTTTCATCAAATTGCCTGATAGAAATGGACTTATATGCTTAGGCATGCAGATTACAACCGATTTTGCAGGGATATGGACGTGTTGCCAATATTGAAGCAACTGATCGCGGGAAAAATAATCCGCTCATTAAACAAATATTCGAAAATATGTAGCAACGATTGCAGAACTAATCACCGTGATAGAATGACAGGACGTTTAATACGATCTGTGTGTGCTCGAAAACTTGCCGGTGGTACGCAAATGTAAACTTTATTTTGATGAATAAGTAATAGGTGTATCACATTAGATTATAACAAGTGTACAGTATATGACCTACATTACGTTCAACCGTTTAAATTGCCTTTTTAAAAGTATATATATATATATATTACTGATGAATTATTCCGAAAGTTTTGCTATAATCACCAACGTATATTTATGTCATGCCTACCGTAAGATCAATATGCCTAGCTAAATTTTGCAAAAACCTGCAGTTGACAGCATCCATTTGGATTTTCTCTTTTAGAATTTCAATTTATTTTCATTGTGATTAATCGGATAAAATTCCTTCGTATTTTATCGCAAGTAACAGATATGCGAGATTTGTGATGTTATTTGTCATTAGTGATGGGTCGACAAAATGGACATCAGAAGGTGGTTATCTTAACCACCGGATACGCAAGTGGAATGCAAAAAAACAAAAATGACAATGTTTCATAAGTCTGTACTGTAAAAGTGGGTGTTTCGTCCGGAAATAAGCGCGTTTACGGAAGTCGTATTTGGACGCGTATCGTAGGCGTATGAGACTATTTTGAAAAAATAAATCACGCTTGATTTTTTAAACAAAAATTTCTATAACATTTATTATCTATGCTACGGAATTTTGTTAAATTTTCGTGAGCGAAATAGCTTAAAAAAACACATTCATAGATTTGCTAAAAGTTGATGCAATCGAATCAGTTTTATCGTAATGAGTTTCACGACATATTGAATGATTTCTCTTTGGTTCGCTTAATTACGAGTTCGCTAAATGGATATGCGTTTTGAAGATATATGCGCGTTTGGAAAAGAAAAATGTGACGCGAGATCTAACTTTAGTATTTTAAAGATAGAAATGTCACTAAGCTTGCGAAATTTCGGCTGGTTATAGAACATCACAAAAATCGTGGTGGCATTTATCTTTTGCTGATCGGAGAATTATTTTGCATCCGATAGGTTGAATAAAAGGTTGAATGAAAGTGAAGCGGCATACACTCAAAAGAAACCATGTCCTAAATTTCGTATTATAAATGAAACATATTCACAAAGTACTTGAAACCATGACTGGCTACTATATTTTCACATTTTTATACGTCACATGCCTGTTTAAATGTTAT
>JACCGJ010011121.1:0-28143 GCA_013407085.1 Atriophallophorus winterbourni | reverse complement strand
AAAACAAGCTGTGGTAATCTAAGGCAATGCTTGAGTAATTTCAATATAATGTCTCACCGTTTGAGGTTTATATTTTAATGCTATTTACAGTATTAAAATAAGTGCCTCTATTTGATAAATTTTGTGACGAAAACATGCCTCTGAAAGCGTTATACCTTGGAAAAACTATTAACACGCATAGCATCGTAATAGTCGAAAATTACTCAATTTCAGTATGGAATTAAATATTCGTCGCTCCACTAATTATCAAACTCGTTTGTTCCGGCAAATCCTTGTCTAAACCCATTTCAGTTGTTCATGTGGTCTATCAGGTATCTGTATTACATGGTACCGGCACTGACTGCGACTTTCATTAGCACGGAGCAGTGAAAACGATACTTATTGCACTAGACAGGTTGCTAGTCGGCCGGAATAATTACCAGTGTTTGAGAAATATGCAGTCCAACACCTTCCATTTCAACATTAAACCAAGAAGTGCCGAAATGACCGACGACGACAATTGCAAATCCGGAAAAATTGCACAAATATATATCGAACGAAAACCTTCTAAGGAACATGGAGAGGTAGACACTATCAATCGCATCGAAAGATATCCAATACGTTAAGCTATGTCAAAAATCACAACTTATGCGCATGATTAAATTGAACCGGTTAGCACAAATGAGATGAAAGTGACAACATCATCATACACCACATGTTGCATGTTCATGACGGTTTTGTGGAGGTGTGATTGTCCTATATAAGATGATTATGTCACTTGATCTTTTTCGTGTGCATATCGAGCACTCAACGTTCTACTGTGTTGTTACACGCATGGTTGAACTTAATAAAATTTGGAAAGATTGACTTCAGTGACGATTTGAACAGAATCGTCAAGAGATTGCTAAACGCAGGAAGTGATGTGGTTCATGTTGCATCGAGAGTCGTCGGTGCCTGTGCAAACAATGTCATGGGCTCAAGGAGAGAATAAACTGTTTGGTATCGATTGACCTTACATAATCTCCCCTATCATTTTCCACCATTACAATGTTAATATCGTTCACACAAGCTTCCAATAACATGAAGCAATGAAAACGTTAGTTCATGTTCTAGACTGGGTGATAGTCTGTCACTGTAGCTTTTGAAACGATTCTTGGTACACGTGTTACAATTGAGTACGGCTGTGCAATTGAGATAATCAGTTATTTCCGCAAGTCGCAGTAGCAAGCATTAATTGGTTTCTCGACTTCATTGGACGGTACATTTCAACTGGCGATTCACTACAAGAGTTTGTAATCAATATTTCATGATAGTGTTTATAATTGATACACATATTCTACTATATTAATCAGGAAGTGGAGTTCACGATTTTTATCTTGAATGTAATTCCCGCAAGCACGACGGTCAATTTTCAAACACGAGTTTAGATTTAGCATATAATTTCGTTTTTACTTACGACATGGATTTTTGTCAGTAGGTCATCAAAATTATTTTATTCACAACTTATTCATTTGAGTATTATTCTTATAGGGATTTGATGCAGTAAAGCAGTACTTTTATGTCTAATAACAGATTGTAAGCGGTCATATGAATTATTATTGAAAAGAACTACTCGTTTATTGAAAACAGTCCCCAAAGCAGCAATGATATTCAACTTTGAACATATGCGTAGTAATTCCGCTGGTAGCAAAACAAAACAGATGTTAATGCAAAGGGTATTAGCAATCCCTGAACCCACGAGTTTGCGTGGTTGAATCGGATTAACGCCGTTTATTGGCCAACCTACTAATAACATAAGGAAAAACAGTGGATTTCTCGCAATACTATGCTCACTTTATGATATATTACGACGTAAACTGCAACTTCATTTGATCGGACAAGTTGGTGAATCTACGAAAATGTTAAACCTAAAATCCTCTTTTGGTATATATATAAGCATAGTTTAAAATGCTTTACATTTTACAAATTTCCACATTGGCAGATCAATTCACATTATCGCTTAATTTCAATTAAAGTTTCGTAAAATATTGTATGTATTCATGATTATATATATATATATATATATATATATATATATATATATATATATATATATATGCGTGTGTGTGTGTGACAGAGCACAGAAAAACATGTTTAATTTTGTTACAGTGTATTTTGAGACAGACATTGTAACCAATTTGAGCCATACAGTAATTATTTCAAATTCAATGTCTAAAGTTTAGATTTCAAGGTTGGAATTTCGTGCTAGGCAGAACCTGCCTGTTAAGATTTATGAGTTTGGAAAATGCCCAGCAATTTGGTGATTTCAGCGGTATGAGAATAGGGATGGGTGAACAATGGAATATTTAATATTTACTGGCAGCTGATTCACCATCTAATTGAATTCATAAATCATTACTCGACCACGTAGTGTTTGGGCATAAACCGAAGAAAATCACTGGCCAAGCGCATGCGGATCCTGATCTTACTGTCCTTACCTGATGAGTGCAAACAGCACGAAACCGGTCGTGGGGTGTGAATGACGGAAAAGCATGCAAATGAAAATTTTGTTTCACTGGCCAATATAGTTTGTTTCGTTTAAATTCACAGCTCAGCTCGTGTGAGTCCGTATAAGTTGAGAACGTGGATAATGAAGTTCGTCGTCTAATAATGCGTGTTCTGAACGCAACTAAATTCCACATACTTCATACCTAAAACGAGAATAGAATAACTGGAAATGGACTTATGTATGTTTTGCGGAAAGCACACTGAGTGTTTAATCACCGAAAGGAAGCGTAGGCCTGGAACCCGAAGACTAATTTTAACAAATTATTAGTAATTTTTTAGATTTTTCGTTCGATAAATCTTAGAATAAATTTTAATGCTATATAAGACAATAACTGGTAAGCTACTTTGGGATAATGTTTGCATGAAAAACTGATAACTTAATTGTGGCCATACACATGTAGATGTGTTAAACTTCCCGGCTTGAACAAAATATCCGCGTGTGCATGCATTTTCAACAAACGCACACACCTCACCACCGGTTTCGTACCGTCCGCACTCATCATAAAGGGAAACAATGATCAGAATCTGCATGTCTTGAAACAGTTGTGATAGGATAAAGTATGTGTGAAGCCACAGTCGAAAACCTCTGATTGAACAAATTTTCATGCCAACCTTATCCTGCAATGGCTTTCATATTCACACCCAGTTTACCGATTCTCCGCCGTTTCAGGTCATGCAGTTCTTCACCCCCACTGTCCCCAAATGATGACCGCATACAGTAAGAAACCGGTTATGGGGTGTATGTGGGTGTGCATGGTGGAAACTTACACAAATGCGGACTGTTCGTTACCGGTAACTAATTTTCGAAATATCTGAATTAAACCGAGTATCCGCTATCGCAAATCTAAAACTTGTTTTTTGAGAATGGCATAAATTTTGCAATAATTGAACACCATTAAAGGATAAATGGCTCATTCCATGGCTTGAAGCAAATTCGTGCGCATTTCCTAGTAAAATGTTGTTCTCTGGAGGCAGCTAGAAGTAGACGTTTTCGTTTAACTTTAACACACCTGACTCTTCTAATTGTCTTAAAATAATCGAGTATAAATATGCGACGCTGGGTACATAAGCAATAATGCCAGGGAACTTCGACAAATGTTGAAAAACACCAGAAATGCATTAAAAAATTTCGGCAGGATGACGGGGCTCCCTTTCTCCAAAATGGGTTTCCGCATTAGATGAAAATAGTTTGGACACAGCGCATATTGTGTACGTTAACACGGCAGATGTAATTTAACGTCGTTTTTAGCTTTATATGGTACGCACACTGAGACTCTTAAACTCACCAAAGCTCGGTACGAAATCTAAAATATATTTTGCTTGGCGCTAAGACGAGCAAATACTAATTGGAATGGAGTTGTGTCAAATTTTGTGAATTAATTTTAAGAAACCCTTTTAGCTTCACCTACATTTTGCTTTGTACGTGCACATGTGAGCCACACTGTCGACAAACCTTGAGTGGTTGTATGAATGTGCAAATTGAATTGGAATCCAAAAGGATTTTAGGTGCAGGATTCAGTGCCATTAGCGCCTGAAACCGGATTTACAAAATTGATTTAAACCGATTTTCATGTAATGATGATCAAAATCGAAATAGAATGATGAAAAGGGGTTTTATTATTACTAATTTTTGTAATTTGTAATAATTGTTGTTTTGATATTTGTAGTTTTTATTATTTTTAGTTTTAATATCTTACTTTTCATATCCGTCCTTGAATTTTGAATTTACTCAGGTAAATCAATATAAGATTTCCAAGAGTTTATCTAAGATAAAATGGCATTTGCTGTGAAATTATTAATATCAATATTTTCTTTGTTGTTATGATAGGTTTCATGATTTTTATGTATGATAAATTTTATACTCATCCCATTTACTCTTCGGACCAAACATGTTAAAAAGAAAAACCATTGTGTGAAGCGTTTTCGTTCGGGAGAACAAAAATGAATTTCATCACACGAAGTGTCAGAAGACCATTAATTCTTCAGGAGAATCAACCACATGTTTGATTTTGCTCTTAATGACCAAACTCGTAAGTGGATTTCAGAAACTTGAGTACGAGGAACGAATGCGAAAACTGAAACTTCCCACTACCCTTCAAGGAAATCTTCGGAGTGATGTGATACTAACATACAAAATATTACATACCCCGCATCATCATTTAAGTCATTTGTTGGAATACCGTGAGTCACAACATGCACGCAGCCACTCAGCGACACTACAAATTCTCTATTCCCCCATCAGCTTTGAGTCTTTTTCCTTTGGAATGCCCTCCCCGAAACTATTGTCATCGCCCCCAGCGTAGAAACTTTCATTCGAAATTCGTACATTTATTTGTTGCATAACGATTTAGAACACCTGCGTAATAACTCATGGTAAGTATTCAACTTGACTACACATGACATCACATAATTATTTTTATTCCTTTTTCATAAACGAATATTAACTATGATATGTTGATTGTAAAGCTATGTGCTTTTCGTTACCATAAATACTTGAATCTTGAATCTTGACATTCTTTTTGAAAGATTAATAAATCAGACACATTGTTCCAATTCTAAATTCTTGTTGCCATAGAGATAATTCTCTTCATTGTGAGTTCTCCGAAAGCTGTATCGAAATGAGCGCAATAAATCCATTGAAAAAATAATATTTTGCTGAGTAGGCAGTGACGTTTTAATTTACAATACAAAAAACGAATTTTTGTCTGCTTCTTAATGAGCAAATGACTAGAAACGGTTTTTTAGAAATTAACGAAATGTATTAAATATAAACTTGGCCAATTTACGTGAAATGCTAATAACTTAAATATATGAATTGAGTTTGATGTCGATCGCAGAGTATAGGTTAACATTCAATTGAAAATATGCCGAGTTAAATGGCACGAAAATGGAAATATTATAAGTTATGGGAACTACGTTCACGAACAATAGAATTGTCGTTAGTCAACGATTCTGCACATGAAGCATATTTCTAATGAGTTTACCTCGTTTATAACATATGATCACAATGTATTTAGTTTGTATAACCATAACAAATTTTTGAAATTATTTTTATCTCGTTTACACATTGAAAGATGGAATCATTATGGATATTCTTGGTTCGATTTTATTTCGTAATAAACTGATTTTATTTGTTGTTAAAGCTAGGAAAGTAGACTATTTCTGCCTGCAGAATACTTTTTAGCTAACAGCGTAACTTTAGCAACTAGAGGCATCTTTAACCTATACTGTTTCTTTGCACCAAACGCAGTTATTTTCACAACAGATGCACGAGCCCCTATCACAAAATTGATCTTTGAACGATTGAAGCGATGTCGAAAATCAGCGAGAAAGTTATTTGTAACATAATATTTGGATCTAGAGAAAGTTTATATCTTTAGCAGATTCTAGCAATATTGAGACTCTGGTACTAATGTTTTCAGTATTTTCTAAAAACGATGTCTCACATGAATGTGATGTCACCTCAAATCATCATAGCTTTTGTTGTTTTATTCGTTGCTCAGTCCAAGCAATCTGTATCAGACCAGAAAATATCACTTCAACAAAACTGAATAAATTGCACCGAACGAACAAGCTTATCGCAGCGAAAACAGGGTAAGAACTGAGCTAAATAAAACTATTGCGCGATAAAACGCTTCAATAAGCTTTACATAATCATTTTTTCTTGGTTTAAAAGACAAGAAATCATTGAGGGACTGACAATAATTTGAGGTCAACCAAGGAATACAAATAATAACATAACGGTAGTGGAGAATGCGTGGTAGAAGAGCATGCAATTATGGATATGTTCTTCAATTCGATTAAGTTCATCTAATCCATATGCGAATAAATTATAGAAACTGTCGGTATTTGTCTCCTGCGATCTAAATCGACCATAAATATACATTGCAAGCGGAGAATGATTCCGTCATACCAAGGTTTTCACACGTATTAACAATTCGCATCCAACGAATCAATCTTTCTAGCAGAGTTCATAGCGATAGACAGTAGTCGTTTGATCAGTGTCCGTTGTAAGATATCCGCATTATCCACGTTCCGCAGTCTAAAGGTGTATCTTTCATTTCCCAGATTGAAGAATAATGTGTAGGTTCTTCCTAACTTTTAGCGCTAACATCAAAAATATTCATGTCTCACTTACAAAACTTTTTGGTTGAGTCGCTACATATCTAATGGTCTACTCCATGATTCAACTCTTCATAGTGTGGGTATTTTAGAATACGTCTGTTTTTGTTCTGTACAGATGACTTAATTAGCGTATGCTGTGCTGTCTCAGTAGAATATGCATTATCATATTAAGTGTGCAATTCAGAAAAGGGACTAGGATTCATTAGCACTGCATTCGCCATTCTAACTGGTTTTGTCACTTAACAGCCTATAGAATTTCTATGGGCCCCAAGTCGTTTAGACTAAGACCAATTGCTGTATTCATGCGGGCCGTGAACTCGTTGAAATTCCGAAGTGATTCGTTCACATGTGCAACAAAGAAGGCAAATGGGCTTGAAGCTTAATAAGTTTAGAAATTAATCCAACTACTGGGAAAAATCTAATTTTGGAGCTCTTATTATACAAGCGAAAAGATACTGCCATCATCTAATCAATGCAAACAGCATTAAATGGGCCGCGGGAATATGTGGTATTATAGAATGCAACTACGGATATTGTGCTCAAAATGATTTAATACGTGAGATGTGAACGCAATAAAATTATACCAAAAAACATTTCTGATCTACCACTGTCGAATTTAGTCTCGCAATCATTTATGATCTGTTTCGCTCTACGGGGCAAATTTTAGTGTGTTTAAGGTGTATTATAGCGCTTTTTAAATGACCTGAAAACACTTTAAACTACGCCCCGCAGTTAGGCGAAAATACGCGTTTACTGACCACACCCAAGTGGGACGTTTCGAAAAATAACGAATATTTATTCGGCCAATTAAAATAAAAACAATTTTTAACCTCAAACTTCAAACTATGAAGTTCTTTGATTTGAATTGTTGAGTTTGGCAACGATGTGGCGAGAGAAATTAACTGTTCGCATTTTGCTGACGATGTTCGGAACTTGGGGTACCATCATAAACTCAGTCGTATTATATGCGCTTTTCAAAATCAATATCGGATCGCGATTGACGACATCTCTCCTACGATCTCAATGTTTTGCCAATGTCTACACGTCATTCATGGTGATTCTGTACCAAATTTTCGGAGGTGATGTCAATCTGAAGGACGAGTTGAGCAATCGCATTTTTTGTTTAATATGGTTTCGCGACAATTTGATTTGGGTTGGAGTTATTTTTGGTGTACACAATATAACGTGCATTTCGTTCGATCGATTCATGTCGATTTGCGCTGTTTCTTTCTACAAGAAACGACAACTGATTTTGCATATATGCATATATTTATATTCCATTTGCATGACAATTTTCAATTATTTTCCAAATTTCCTCCAGCGAAACATTGTTAATGGATCGTGTCAATATTCCCGGCCAGAGAATAATCCATCACTAGCACGTTATTTTGATGCCGAAACATATCTCTATACCACCTTTGTCTATATTATACCAGTCATTTCTATGATAGTGTTCAACAGTTTTGTTGCTCGATGGCTTTACAAAATATCCCCAATACCAGAAGAGCAGGAAAGCTTAAAGAAACGAAAGCGAAGGCGCCATATTCGTCAGCTGGCATTCACAACAATTGTGATGGCCGCCACTCTTGTATGTTGTTTCACGTACGACAATTTACTATATATTTTGGATACATGGGGTTTAGCGAGCTACGACCCCGGGTCTCCCATTCAACAAATCGGGATTCTATTCATTGTGCTCTCATGCTGTGTGACACCGATTTTCCTAACAGCATCCACGAAGCCCTTGCGAGAATATATTTTGATTCAGATGTGCCTGCCACTTGGAAGCATTGCAACAACGGCTGATCCAAAGCGCAGTGCAGACGAGTATTGGGATGACCCATGAACGCAAATTGTGGTGAGATTTATAATTGCATTGACAAGAACCATCATTTCAAAACAATGAAGAACCTTACAAAGTGAATTATTCATGCTGCTTATTGAAATAATTTTTTTCTAAATAAGATCGTTTTCATCGAACAAATTACTCAAGCAACATTTAGCTGTAAATAATGTCACATCGCATGTCTAATCGGCTGAAAATAATTTTGTATATCGAATTTATGATTGTTCACCGAAAAGAATTTGCTGGTTACGATAATTTATGAAGGAAATGGATATTTGTCAACGATTGAAAACTCTCGGGAAATGTTCAACGTTTAGAAAGAACTTATGGAAAAAACATCGCGATGTCGCAATTTTTCAAACAATCATTTGCATTATAGTTCCACAAAATTAAAACAAATCTTTTCGATAATCTACAGCAAAGAAACGCGATGTTCTGTTATGTGGAATGTGTTTTTAACGCTATCCAAATTGTGGTTTTTGTTTGAACCCTTCGATCAACCATGAATGTACATCATAATCACTGGAAGTACTCATACTACAAACCGTTTCTATTGATCAAGCAGTCCGATTCGGGAAGAGTAATCACGCCGCAGCAGTACTGTGCTTTTCAGCGGCTACTCAGAAGTTTGACGTGAACTACGTTCAGTAGCTTAGAACAGTATCCGCTATTTCTCAGCTTTAAGATGACACTTCCCAAAGTGCCTACATAGTGAACTGTCTTCTTCTCAGCTTATAAGGTCAATGTCAAGAGCTCTGGTGTATCATTTTGTAACGTCTCTCAACATAATTTATCATTACATTTGGATCGACATTCTGATTTCAACTCTCCGGAGAGTAGATCTTTTTTACACATGAAGCTACTAGCTTATACGGTCCATTCAGAAGTAAAAACTGTCTTGTGGTTAACAAGTTGCGCTTGTATGCCACTGTTGGGTAAGGTTGATACGACCAACCTGTTCAATCACATGAGCACACACTCATGTAAACTGGGTTTAAAACCTATGACTATGAATATAAAAGCTCATTTGCATGCTTTCCCCTCACAGTGGGGGCTCATGTGATTGAACAGGTTGGTCGTACCAACCTTGCCCAACAGTGGCATACAAGCGCAACTTGTTTACCATTCTTCCACTGTTACAAGCGCATGCGGATGAGTGCAAACAGCACGAAACCGGTTGTGGGGTGTGAGATCTAGAAGCGTACAAATGAGCTTTTATTGTCTTGTGATTGGTTTTACAGTCTGTGGCCAAATTTTTGCGATGGAAACCTTAAAGCATTTAATCCCAAAACATCATCACTCATAATAAGCACTGAGGTAGGTTCTTTTTCTGTCTTCTGTCTGTCTTCTGTTTAGTGTCACTTTCAAATTTCCGACATATATTCTTTTTCAGCAACCCTGAGTCGATGATTAGCTAAATCACAGTCAAGAAGTACTTTGGGGCTAATATGAATTGTGATTCCGTTTGGACATATGTTAGTTTCCATGCAATGTGTTTGATGGTCTCAAAAGCTTTGAGCTTAACAATCATTATAGAAAGGTTCAAAATAAAATATGAATAAAAATAAAATACGTTGGACAATTAGATTAATTAATATATAAGTAAGCATAAACCGATTAATTAAATTAAAACCTTTAATTTCGTCCTTAACTGATTTACGTAAGTTAAATGAGTAATAGTAAAACATAAACTGCTCCAAGTAAAAGAAACACGGTCGGAATAAAATACATTTTACAGTTCGATGACGAATAAATCAAAAGAAGTATACAATCACAATTACGAAGTTTTCCTGTAAAATATTGTTTTGTGAACAAAATATTTTGTATTTTTGTTATTCATTTCATGAAGCCTGCAGTGTGCCGATAGTGATTTACAGACTGAGAGTCGTGCTGAAGAAGTAGGCCGCTTGTACGCAATATATTTTCCGCTACATAATAGTCATTGATATAACAATTTAGTGATTCTCCTATAATTTTTCTTCATGTACAAGATCAGCTTTGTCGTAAAGATCAATGATTATTGAGAAGCTTTGTCAACTTGGGAAGTCGATGTTGAAGGATTGAATTGCTTCTTCGCAGCTAATGACATAACGGATGATAAAAATGCGAACATTCTGCTGATTATATGCTGATCGAAGACTTATGATATGTTGAGCAGTTTGGTTTGCTAAGCTTAGCTATCTTTTAAATCGGAAAAATAGATTGTCAGAATCGTTAGTGTACAAAATACTCCATAAATTTCTGTAATTTTACAACAATTCAAATTTTACACCCGCGTTCAGAGTGAGTGGGAATTGATTCTTGATTTTCTATCGAAACTCAGACATCTAGCCGAGTTTTGTGATGTCTTTAAATCACACGCGAACATTTGATTCGAAAATTGCTGGTTTCTGGCATTAAAGACGCCGGAATTCAATGCTGTTTGTTGGCAGAAATCAATTGGACGCTAGAGATAGTATTTATGATGGCCAGAGATAGGGAAACAGCACACAGTAATTCTGAATTATTACAGATGGTGTAAATAAACAATTCCGTGTTTGGACTACATAAACGTTTTTGCCTCGAGGGGAAGTCAACAAAATCTAAACGAAGAACCAGCCGATGATTTCAACTTTTCGATTTAACCGGTGTATGTTAATTCACAAAGAATATGCGAAATGTTAACATATAGGAATGATATTTCCGAAGAGTTTAAAGAAGGGTCACTTCTCCATGGTCGATCGACTAATTTGAAAAAGTGCTACATCGACATTATATTATGAAGCCCAACTCGGAAATTTCATTAAACAGTTTCAATGAGGACATCATGTACCTCGGATGAAAGTGAATTTAAAGATGGATATTGGATATTTTTTCGTCAGTGACATTAAGTAGTAAGTCCAAATGAACGAAGACATTGCTGACCAATCTAACAATTACTTGACATTACTGAAAATATGGCTTAAGGCTTGTAAGGGTGAATAGTTGATACTACTGTGGTCATTCAAATGCATTTGAGAGACAACACCTTCCTCAAGCTGCTAGAGCGCGATTAATTACGGGGACCCAACTGTTCACAATATTCAAAACCATGCTATCTGTTGAACTCTACTTGAATGAGTTAGAACACTTATTTTCCATTTAAAAGGAGGGTGACAGATGGAGGCGTTGAAGTCTGTTTGCATAATTCCTCGAAGACTTATCTCAAGTTGTTCAAATCAAGATCAATTCCGTACAGATTGCGTTCTGAATTAGACTCTAAATTGCAAAGGTTTTTGGATGAAAGTATAAGTGAACAAGTAAAATATTCCATTTGAGCAACGGTGATCCTGCTGTTGCATAACAATGCTGATAATATAAATCATATGGTGACTATAAATTTAAGATAAACTGCAGTTTTCTTGCTAAAACGTATCCTGTTTCGAAAATTGAAGATAATAATGTCAATCTGGGTGGTGGTAAATATTTCATCAAGATCGACGTGGCCTATGCTCATATAAACTGGAATTGGGTGATGGCTTTAAATTTGTAACGAGAACTTTAACACACATCTCTTTATCACAGTTTTTGATTCTGGATTATTTCCCCTACAGCTACATGTTAAGGGGACATAAAAAGGTGCGTCAAATACATACTCTATAGTATGCCGAATGAACATAGATGAATATTTTTAAGTAATCGTGAAGCTGTATTACAAACTAAACAAACACGTCCGGACCTAAAAGAAGAGAAATATATAGTTTCCCGGAAGACCACTCAGAATACCTGGGTTTCTGAATTGAATCAAATGACATTAGACTCTTCGCAGAGAAAACTCTCTCGATTATAGATGCTACGTTTGGACGGATTTGAACAAACTGCATATTTTCGAAGAATATTTATTCACGATTTAACGTTCATAATATACGCCACAACGATTCTATTAACTTCAAATAGACTACTCCGTAAGAATATGCGATGAATTTGGGTTGAAGTCGAAAATGTATTCTTCCGACATATAAATCAACTACTAGCATTCCATGCATTTTGAAGCATTCCCGAACATCAGTTCCAATCTGAATATACGGTGACGCCTCAACTTGTGTTGTATGGGTATTTTTAATCCAATTAATCAATCTAAAGTAGAGAATTTAAATGAAGCAAGCTAAATACCAGATAAATGTCAACATGTTGAAGAATTTTACATGAAATTTCGTTATGGAATTTAATCGGTTAACCGCGAACTGCTTTCAACAAAACTCAGTTTTGTGGTTATTGGAGCACTCATTAAGCAACATCATCTTGAGGTTATCAAGTGATTTGCTACATAAGATTACCCATTTAGTTTTCCAGAGACCGATCCCTTTTGGAATTCATTAGAAATATCTAGATTTCTGGATCGATGGGGATAAGTTGTACGCAACTTATGTATTGTTGTTAAATGTCCAGGTGCTGCGGAGCGCGTAAGCATTGGAATATTCAGTTTCCTGTTAGTTTTATTATGCAAGTCCCTGGAAGCTTTCCAGACGTTTATACAATGCCGATGTGTGACCACGCCTTGGGTATTGCATTTCAACATAGTCACGCAATCTGGAAGCAGATTTTGCCATGTTTGGAAGCTTCCGGCAACTAACTGCTCGTTTCACTAGAGGGCAGTTAGGTTAGTCTTATAAGGAGGTTTTTTAAAATATTATTCTCTTCCCACTGGGAAGAATACGTTTGCGAGAGGATCTGATTGAAACTTTCAAAATTGTTACGGGTTTTATTGTTGTACACCGAATTTTATTTCCACGCTGATAAAAGTTGCAAAATAATTCATTTCGTGATTTGATCGACTGAATGTGCAAACTGTCCTGAACTTCTTCTAGTTGCCTCTATTTTATCTGCAACAAAAAGCGTTTAAAATATAGAATGAAAGGTGTACCTGTGTTGAGCAAATGCTTTGGTCAGTCGGTTTCTCGCCACAAATTTTATGTATATTTTGTTGGCTTAATTATATGTGTGCAAACTGCACGCAGAATGTTGAAACGCTGATTGCGGGGCGAAAGTGTGCCAGGGAATAGTAGCGTTCTCCAAAACGTAGCACTCAGAATATCGAAACATTTGCTGAAGTTTCTATGCCTCTGGTTTATTCTATCACCAGCCAGCATTAAATTTATGAAGTCGGAGCTAGGTATTCATCACAGCTCACCATATTTGCTCTTTGATCGTTATTCTGTTTTTGACATTTGTAGACTTCCTTACTCTTCGTTATGCACTAGTCGAGGTTAACGGAGTCAAATCGCAGTATATATATATATATAGTCTACAAATGTCAAAAACAGAATTACGATCCAGAGCGAAATCTATATATACTAGATATATATATAATTATATATAAGATCTATATATATCTATATATATATATATATATATATATAATATATTAGATATATATAATTATATATATATATATTGTAATTTTTATTTATATAATATATATATATATATATATATATAATACCGATGTGGTGCCATTCAACAGTATTAATGAAATGTACAAAGCGGGTAGCGTTACAAAACGGGTGGAAGCATTTAGAAGAAGAACAGTGGATATTTTTGTCTATTTACACACGTCATTTTTTGAAATTTTTGCAATATAGTTTCTGACCGATAGGAAAAACTCAGTGAATAATATAGATGAAGCGCTCTTTCCATTGATGTCCGTTCATTGCCATCTTTACCAATGTGTCGAGCCATACAATTTCATCTTCTCTTGCACCCATCCAGGCAAGCGCGCCCATCCAACCTAAGCAGAAACTCAGAAACTCAGAAAATTTTATGGTAGAGAAAGCAGTAAGCTTACCAATAACCATAGGATGACAGAGTATGTGAAATACGGAAATTGAATGACGCAAGTTTAATAGGGGCGCGCGGTCGAAGGATAGCGTTGGAAATCGAAACCTGTCTGAGAACAGTAAACTGAGACGGAATGCGTCCAGCATTGATGGTCAAAAGTGCATCAGATAGAGAAAGGGTGATGGGATGACGTGTGCTTGCGAAGTGGGTTGTGAAGAGTAGCAATCGGAGTTTGAATTTGTAGCTTGAGTGAGCGCCATAGACATTATCATTTCCGTTGAACTTAGGCGAAATACTACCCGGTTGCCTACACCGAAGTATGGGTGATTTCGTTCAGGGGGTCCCACCCCGAGCCTTTAGCGCGTTGGCTCTACCCACGAGGCAGTGGAGCCAGAGAGGTTCGCACCTATCGGTGGCCGGTGACCGATGAAGCGGTTCATACAATTTTTCCGGGAAACCCCGATAACTCTGTTGGTAGTTTGATGACTGAAGTTTTTGCGTGTGCCGCATACATTGTCCTTAGATAGGACAAGGTGCAGTGACTTTGGAAGTGGCAATTCACATCCGCCTTGTCGTGATGTCATCATTGGATTTTTGTGGCTTTTTATAGAGAGAATGCTTACCAGGCGAAGACCCACCACTCCCTCCGACACCACCACCGAAGCTTTCGCTAACCTCTTAGAACCGAACCCACCCATCTAGCACCATTAGGAGGTATTTCGGCAAGCCAGTCGCTAAATCGCAGACTACACGTCCAACTTCTATTGTTTCGCTGGGATCTGTTCTCGGCCCGTAACTTTTCAAGGTATATGTCAATGACCTTTCCGACTCATTAAATCTGAATTTTCTACTTTTGGACGATGATCTAAACATTTGGGGTACAGTGAGCTCTTCTGCTGAGAGTAAAGTTTTCCAGAAAAAATTTTACAAATTGGCTGATTAGACAGTAGAATAGCAGCTTCCTTTACATCAACAGAAATGCGCCGTAATGCTTTTGGTGCCAAACCCGCCTGAAGGTGAGTAATTCTTCGAGGATCATCAAATGAAATGGGTGGATATTGAACGCTACCTAGTAACAATTTTGACACGGTCGCTGCCGCAAACCGCGCATGGTGGATTGGTGGGCGGTCGTTCTCGGTAATTACTCAACAAATGTTTTCCATGTTTTATTGCACATACGTCAGACCAGTTTTGGAATATCTTTTGCCATCAACATATCTACAACCCATGGGAGAACGGGACAGTTGAATAAAGTGCAACTGCAGGCGATGTAATGAGTACAGTGATAGAAATCAATTCCTTAGGTGGAAAGAGTTCAACGCCTCAACCACAAGTCGCTCAGTATTTGGCGTGTGCGCTACAACTTGCTTTTCACTCGTCGCATATTACTGGGAGCTGATGGTGACGAGCTGCAGGAGTTTTTCTCTCTCATGACAGGCTCAAGAACCCGTAGCCGACACGAGGATTCACGCTTTCAACAAGAATTGGTAACCTGTGAAATGCGATTCTGGAAGAGGTTATTGCAGCAAGATCTAGAAACCAATTCAAGCAAATAGTGAATAATGCACTGCCTGTAATCATGGGGAAGCTGTACAACACCGGAATGGATTTCCTCAACCGAGATTCTCCTGGACTAAGTTGTTTATAGAAAGGGATGCGGCTTACATGTGCTTGAGCCTCTGTCGTCTATCAAGAAGAAGAAGAACAACGGATACATAAAACAAAACAGTGATTTCACTTATGGTTGGGTAGAACATAATTACTTATTTTTAGCAACAGATTAGTAGCTTACATAAAACATAAAAATTGATAACTTAGTAAAAATTATTTCATGAAAATTCTCAATTATTTTCAGAATATCAGTGAATGTGTGAAATGGATCAAACACAGTTTCAGTAGGTCCGATTGATACTGTTTATTCATGAATGATGTTCAGCATATTAGGTTTATCAGGTATAGAGGCATTGGGGATTTAATTCAACGAATCCAGGAAAGGAAAGTAATATCATCATTTCAAGAATCGGGAGAGTGTATTTTCTTGAAATTCAATAATACTTGAAAGTAAATTCTCAAGGAAAATTTTAAATGACTCTCGAAGCATATTGGTAAAATCTGAAAGCATTTTATTCGTTAACATTATCGTGATTTGTGTTATTATTAAGTAGCTTACATAAACGAATAAATAAATAAATTTTATTCTTGGAAATCCAAGGCATGTTGACTATGATCAGCAAAACATAATGAATTGATACCTTAGTAAAAAATATTTAATGAAAAATTTAAATTATCTTCAAAATAGCAGTAAATGTGTGAAATCGATTGAACAAGGATTCGGTTGGTCCGTATCGCACTGTTTATTCATTAATGATGTTCAACATATTAGTTTAAACAGGTATATTAGCATTGGAAATTTAATTAATCAAATCCAGGAAAGAAAAGTGGTATCATCATTTCAAGAATTGGGAGAGTGTATTTTCTTGAAATTCATTAATTCTTAAAAGTAAATTTTGAGGAAAAATGTTAAATGGCTTTCAAAGCATATGGAGAAAATCTGAAAGCCTTTAATTAGTGAAAATTATCGTGATTTGTTTGTCTCCCTTGATAAAGACAAACAGCCGGAAACCGGTAGTGGAGTGTAATTTCAGGGGATGTGAGCAACACATCACATCGTGATTTGTATCATTATTTAGTAGCTCGGATAATTTTTTCGGTGTAAAAATGAGTTGAGCCTTTGGTACGAATTTTTTGTTCATATCGCAAAAGTTATGTAGTCAAGACTTCTTGAAATCCAATTTCAAATCAATGTCGATCTTATCTTTTATCAACATTCTCTGGAAAATTACAAGTTTTGTCATATTCTACGGAACCATAAAAGCTCCAAACCTTGGATTTCATTTTTTTATCAGCATGCTTATTTGAACTCGATGTACTAGATCGTGGAAAATTCATTGGATGCGTTCTAAAGCTTAACTATCAGTCCGACTTATGTTGCTAGATATAATCTTGCAGTAATCTAATAAAGGCATTCTATGTAACTTGTAAAGCCTTTAGCTTGCACTGGGCTACAAAGATGAACATATTAAGTAAGTTTATATTTTTTCAAATATCATGTAAATTTAATCATAAAATAAAAGTGTTCAAGAATATCTCGTACACAACATAACTGAACCGTTTGAAATAATATATTCGAAGTTTATGAAAGAAGATGGTGTAAATCACGAGACTGTTCCAAATTCTCCGTTAAAGTAAAGCATACAGGTCTTGGTAAAATTTCGATATATCGCCGACATTCCAGTTAGGTGGGAAGGCTGTGGAGACATTTATATGTTCTCCAAACGAAAAATATCACAGTGTATTAGCACAGATAGTATATCGTTAATGATAATAAAGAAGATTAATGGACCTGAAACGCTTTCATGTATGACTTCGCTCGAAATATGCAAATTTTTGTTATCGGTAGCCATTTATATCAACAGAGAAGTTGCGACCGATGAGAAAAGATTTCAGGTAAGAAAGAAGATTTCCAGTAATGCCTACAGCAGATAATCTGGCGAAGAGCAGATTATGTGGACCCTGTCAAACGATTCAGTGAAATCAATGAATACAACTATCAATCTTAGGTCAAAATCTCGTGATTGTCTTACTTAATAAAGAAATTCTATATTTTCTATTAAGAAATTTATGCTGGTTCGAAATGAAATACTTTGATGTCTGCAATGCTAGAGTTGCTCTCCTTACAAGCTTTTCAAATATTCTAGATAGAAATGGTTCGTGATTGAAGGGTCAATAATCGGTAACCGTCTGTAGTGATTAGAACTTGTGTCTAGGTACAACAGCTGAATGTTTCCATTTTAAGTGAAAGGTTCCTGATTTGATGTTTGCTTTGAAGAGCTCAAGTAATAAAACGCTTTTGGATCCTATTTTAAAAAAATTGCTGGAACGTTTGTTTCGTCAGGTTTGTATGAGATTTCAACTTCCATACAAACTTGACATTTGTCAGAGACATTAGATAAATAAATAAATTTTATTCTTGGAAATCCAATGCATGTTAAACATGATCATCAGTTAATGATCAATTGTAATGGTGTCTATCGTATCGCAGGTATGGTTTTTGAAAACCTCTGGATGAGATTTTCATGATAAGATGCGTTGAAAAATAATAGGAGTTCCTCACAAACTGATTCTGTTTAACGAGGAAGCTTATTCTGTCTATCAATATGGGGCCGTACACTTCTGCCAGCAACACAGGGGTCAAGCTCATATTACTGTGCTAAGGCTGTCAGCTTTTGCTGCCGATACATAGTCATCTTGAAAATACGATGACTATGTGACACAATCAATTGTTAGTGTGTGTCGTCATCTCTACAGAGTAGTTTAGGCTTATTATGTTCAATGCTACAAGCGTTTGTATGGAATAGATGTGCACAATATCATGATTATGGGCACCCTTAGTTATGGATACAAACGAAACGTTTTTCCACGGGTGTGGCAGCAGAGTCGACTTCACGTTTTCGAATAATAGTTTCAACGGGAGATGTTGCATTTATTTTTTAAACGGATGACAGATCATGGTATTCAGTTTCATCTTGTTGTGCTACATCTGTTTCCAGTTTGTAGGTCAGCAAACACTTTAATACCCGAGCAAGTGCGCGATTCTTCTTTGTTGAGCTAGTATGTCTTTTTCGGTATGCCGTAGCTTATTTTAATGAAGCGTTGATGGACAAGATGAGACGCATTCATACCCATTTTTGGAATCAAAGTTGTGTTATGGAGGGTGTAAGTCGACGAGACCACAGACTAAGCTACCTTGGAAAAGATTTTTGGAAACAGCTTTCGCTCTTCAAATAAGATTTCGACGGACTTCATGCAGTCTGCAAATGACAATTTGAATCATCAGTGAGCTGCATAGACATTGAATTGTAGAAGGCAACTGCCAAGTGCATTTGGATGTGTCCAATGCAGGCATTCGCTACACGCCATACCTGATGGGAACCTTTTATTGCAGCTAAAATAGACGCTGAGAGAGAAATATTTTCATTTTGCACAATCAATCGATGAACTCATACAATGAATTAATTACAAAAATTTGAACAGAGTGGAGACAAAATTCAAACAGAGAGTAGGACAGTATACAAGCAAAACACATTCGGGTTGCTGGCAATAATCTATTGTAAGTCAAGTTCTATTAGAGACAAATACCCCTAATGGAATGTGAATTCGATCATTTCCGCTAAATAGGTATTTTCTGTAAGCCCTAATAATAATTCTATGGAACAAATGTACATATGAGCATATTAAACAATACATCTGTTAAATGGAATCCCTTTATGAAGTAAAAATGACGCAGATTGTGGGCTGGTGAAAAGTATGGAGCGGTTCTTAGAATTGTTGAATAGCAAAATTGTGGTCGAAACAGCATTTGGCAGAGCAAAGCCTGTGTGTTTCGTTATAGTTCAGTTTGCAGAGGACAGTATGTGGCTAACAAGCCAATCGAGCGTCCAGAATTTCTTTCGGTGGAAAGCTGCAGAGAAGCACCCACCACTGCCAAAACGTTTATACTTTTTGTCTATTTGAAATCTTCACCGATCGCGAAGCCAAGAGATTATCATGGTTGAATTTAGAACTGCAATTTCTTATGTGATGTTAATCTAAATGCACACCGAAACTAAGGATTCCATTTTTTGAGATAGACTCATCCCTCGTTGATCGGTACATGAAGTTCACAGACCATTTCAATATCGGTATCATATACGATTCTACCTATCTCTAAAGAACAAATTCCGACAACGACCTCACTAAAGATGTCGCCTAATGTACCGAGCCAGTTTTGGTAATCTTTCTTGATCCGAACAGGCAGTAGGGTAACAGGGCTTCGCTCTCACATCCTTGAATGGATTTGATATATTTTAGTAGACCAAAAATAAGTCTGCACTAAACAAAATAAAAAATGGAATGAACTCACTAAAAGAACAAATGAGAACATTTCCAACAAAAGATCCAGTGAAACACAACTAAAGCGCAGGTAAGTCCAAGAGATGGAATCTAAGGTGCAGAATGCACCAGCAGCATGTTTCCATATGAAGCTCATTACTGGTGGCAACATAAATTTAAGACAGTATTTTCACCATCGCGCATTAGTTCCAACTTTGCTCGACAGATGCACAAAGCAACGGAGAGCAACTCAATGCAGTCCTGTTCGCCTCTTGGACTAAAGGGTGAGAGAGATTTTAAACGGTTATCCCATTGCCATTCACTTAGATTTCATCTAAGAACTTCAACGAAAACCTGTATGAACATGGTCTCGTCGCATCTTTTTCAACTAACACTAGCAGATCGGGGGTTAAAAATTACCGCCCAATTAGCCTCACTAATGTACTATGTAAGGTTATGGAAAGATTGATCCGCGATAAAATATGTGGATATCTAACCAAAAATTCTCTTTTGAATGGCGCACAACACGGCTTCCTAAAAGGTAGGTCATGTCTGACAAATTTGTTGAGCTTTCTAAACGAGGAAACTAAGAGAATGGATGATGGTATAGCTGTAGAAGTCTTCTATCTCGACTTTAATAAGGCTTTTGATTGAGTCAACCATAGGCTCTTGCTTCTCAAACTCCCAGCCATAGGAGTATCAGGGAACCTTCTGGGTTGGATTCGAGCATTCCTTATCGACCGTTCCTCTACTGTCAGGGTAGATGATACTTACTCCGCAAGTGCGCATGTTACGAGTTGGGTTCCCCAGGGCTAAGTCTTGAGGCCGTTGCTGTTCCTCATCTTCATTGATGATCTATCCAACCAACTGCGCTCACCATGTTATATGTTTGCTGACGACGTTGAAATTGTCGGTAGGTCGGATAACTCCGATCTGATAAGTTATGTGTAAGCTGTAACAGCATGGGTGGGTAAGTGAGACCTTGCTCTTAACCTAGATAAGAGTCACTTGCTCTCTACACTGGCAGGCAACATTATTATGTCTACACCCTCAGCTCACACGGAGTTCCGTAGGGTATAGTCTACTAAGGACCTAGGAATCGTAGTCTTCGCAAACTTTATGTGGGCTGACCAATGTGCTGCTGCAGCTCAAAGGGCCAGGGAGGAACTCTTTCGACTACGTTCAGCCCTCACTTGCAGAAAAGCTAAGGTGCTATCGCCCCTCTACAAGGCAATAGTAAGTCTACATTTAGAATACTGTATCCAGGCAGAAGCATATCTTGCAGCTAGAAAAGGTACAGAAGCTGGCCACTCGCGTGATCGAGGGGTTAGCATACACCAATAATGAAAATCGTCTATTAACACTGGGACTTTTCTCACTTAGGAGGAGGCAACTTAGGGGCTGTCTTATAGAGACCTTTAAGGTTGTCAAAGGATTAGGTTGTCTCAAATTCGATTACTTCTTTCGGTTCTCTCCTTTGGTTGGTACACGAGGGCATAGTCTTAAGCTAAGCAAACAGCACACCAGGCTCGAATCCACAACGCACTCCTTTAGCATCCGTATAGTAAACGCGTGGAACTCACTTCCAGCAGAACTAATCATGGCAACTTCAGTAATTGCGTTCAAACTTGAGCTGGACGAACAGTGTCAGGTGCTCTTCCCTGAGCATTACCCTTGAGACTAAATCCCTCCATATTTATGATAAAAAAACACAACCATATTCGAAAAACATTTTGAAACACAAAAAGAGTTTCTTTTTCATTTTTTTCGTATTTATGGAAATAAACTGCTGTCCATCGTTTTTTCATTCGATTGGACATGCAACATGCATAACTCTCTCACCTTTCGGTGATGAAACATCTTCCATTTTCCACTCATAGTTACACACGCCTTTATTACTTACGAATCTATCCTGGTAGTCGCGGGTGTTTTAAAGCACACCTCCGAAAGAATCTAGGCACGCGTTTCGACTTGGTCGACTTTCGCCCTGTGATACTGATACTGATAGAACCCTTATGCAAGCTGCTCAATTCATGCTTGAACATGGGAGTGGTTCCTAGTGAGTGAGAAGAAGCTATACTCGTGCCAATACATAAGGGTGGTTGCAGCTCAACTGTTGGTAACTATAGACATGTCAGCATGACTAGCATCGTCTCGAAAGTAATGGAAACACTGCTGCGTGACAAAATCTGTCAGCATCTTTGTCGGCATTCTCTACTGAGTGTAACTCAGCATGGATTTCTTAATGGTAGATCCTGCCTGACAAACCTTCTTAGTTTTCTCAATACTGCCACTAAGAGGATGGATGAAGAGAAGCCTGTCGAAGCTCTCTACCTAGACTTCAGCAAGGCTTTTAATTCCGTAAACCACCGCCTTCTAAAGATTAAGCTAGCAGCAAAAGGCATTCGGGGTAGTCTACTTGCTTGGATAAAGGCCTTCCTAACAGGTAGGACATTCCGAGTTAGGGTAGGATCTACGCTGTCGAATGAAACCGACGTGATCAGTGGTGTACCCCAAGGTTCGGTACTTGGTCCTCTTCTATTCCTGATTTTCATCGATGACTTGTCCTCTGCATTGAAGTGCCCATGCTTCATTTTTGCGGATGATGTGAAATTCATCGGATCAACGGACGAAGATACCTTGATGCACGACTTTGAACGGGTCATAAACTGGTCACACCAGTGGGACCTTCCACTTAACCTTGATAAGAGCCAACTCTTGTCAGCACTGGTTGATAAGATTTCAGTTCAGGTGTCGGGCAATTCTCTCACTGTAAGCGCCACACAGCGTGTTAAGGATTTAGGAGTACTGGTTAGGACGGACTTCAAATGGGAGGACCAATGCGCCGCTGCAGCTCAACGTGCTCGCAAAGTTCTCTTTCGGCTGAGATCCGTGTTATCCAGCAGAAAACCCGATGTATTCCTGCCCCTTTACAAGGCATTAGTTAGGCCGCATTTAGAATATTGTGTCCAGGCGTGGTGCCCTTACTACAAGAAGGATATCGTTCAACTCGAAAGCGTACAGCGTCTCGCAACTCGCATGATTGAGGGTCAGCGAGGAAAACCTTACGCTGCACGCCTAAGGTCCCTAGATCTTTTTTCACTTACGCGCCGTCGTTTGAGAGGTAACCTAATTGAAACCTTCAAGATCGTGAAGGGCTTAAGTGGCCTTATCATGACGGACTTCTTTGTCTTAAGTCCTGAGCTGGGCACCCGGGGCCATTCACTCAAACTTTCAAAGGAGCGATGTAGACTAGACTCCAGGAAAAACTTTCTCAGCCTCAGGGTGGTATGTTTTTGGATTCGGCTTTCAGAAGAACTTATGTCCTGCAGTTCTGTCGCAAGTTTTAAGCAGGGTTTGGACCGCATCTGGGGTAAGCTTTTTCTTGAATTCTCCCCTTAATTTTTATGCAAGATTAGGTTGTTCACCATTTTTGTCGTTGTTTGGTAAGTAAGTAAATGATAAAGTTCTGTTTGTTTAATACATAACTATTCTTTAGCTGACCTCTCACCGTACTGGTGAGGAGAAATGTATTCTTATCTTTCCAGCATCATTCATTACGTGGTGCTTCCTAAATACAACCCGGATAATTCCTTGGCATCGCGATCGTCGAGGATATCCAAACCACAATAAGAATAAACGCTTTGGCAGTGGTGGTTGCTTCTCTGCAGCTTTCCACCGAAAGAAATTCTGGACGCTCGATTGGCTCGTTCGCCACTTACTGTCCTGTGCAACTGAACTGAACTGTTTGCAAATTTTATATGCTAATTCTTCCAGCACCGTCGCTCTGGATTAAATGCTATTTTGTAGCAATCATTAATTATATATTTCCATTTTCACATCATTGGTACTAGAAAATAAATTTTGTAACAGTCTATGGCTGTTTAGTTCCGTGCCTCACCTATTGGTGAGGGGAGTTTTACTGTTGCATTCCACATTACACTCATATCAGAAGAAATTTGTGGATATTGTATGAAGTGGCATACCACCGAAAAAAATCTGTACGCTTGATTGGCGAATGAGCCACAATTCGTTATGTGCAAACAACTGGTAAACATAAACTGCTTTTCCAACCTCGGCACAATCCACCCTGCGGTTTGTACAAGCTCCCCGCCTTTATACCGTAATAAACTATTGGCTATTGAGGTACTCCCTATATTAAGTCCGGTCTTCAAAGATTCCAAACGGACTAAAGGAAAAAACATTTAGGCAGTTGTGGGTAGCTCTCTGCAGATTTCTTCTTGATAGACGGCAGCGGGTCAACGCCTTGCGAGCCGAATCTCTTTCTATCAGCAATATAATCCAGAAGAACCTGTTGAAGAAATCCCGTCCAGTGTTGCACGCTTTCTCTGTGATTTCAGGAAGTGCATTATCCACTAGTTGCTTGAACTGGTTTTCAGATCTTGCTGAAATGACCTCTTCCGGAAGCGCATTCCACAAGTTAACAACTCTTGTTAACCCTTTGTCTACGGGAATTGGATATACGTATTTGATGATATTGTTGTGTTATTCTTCTTAATTATAGCATAAATAAAACACATGATTAATTTTTATGGATCAGATGCCAGACGCCGCCTGACAAGTGCACTCCGATAGTGATTGAATTTGCCGACGGGAGCTACTGAGCAATCAAATGCTTGTTTGAGGTGGTAACTAGTTTCCGTCAGTAGACAAAGGGTTAAGAGCGTGAATCCTTGTGTTAGGCATAGTGTTCTTCACTTCTGGAGCTTTATAGCATGGCCATGGGTTCTTCAGCACACCACGAGAGAGAAAAACGTAGTTCGTCACCATAAGCGGACATGGATGTGAATCAACTGGCACAGTTTACTTATAGCCGATGCCGGGCTATCGACCCCCTAAACTGGTTCACCTTATAGTGGTATATTCTAAACTTACCTGACTGTTGTCCTCGTGGTTATATGGCAGTATTAATTTATTTACTAATTGATTTGCTGAGATAGTGGAGCATACCTCATAAAGGAATATTTGAAAGATTGGTAGCTATACACGACTTAATCCTTTGGAAAAAGCTTGTAAGTACAAAGTTTACTGTTTGTTTTTCTCTCATTGCCGCATTCAAGTCTTCATTTGTTACCCAAAAATTGGACAAAGTTTGCTTGATGATACTGTCTCCATAGTCATCTTTTCAATTTGTAATGGGGTTTTATCTGGTGTAAAATTTCAAGCTGCACAAACAAAGTGATAATGAGCACAAGACAGTTCTAGGCGAGAAGTGAGAACGTTTTTTGGACGAATGTATCATGATAATTTTGCTCTCCGATTTTGATGGTGAAACAGTTACTGGAAAATCTGAGGTATCAATCCGGGCCGTAGATCATCGAACTGCGTACCCCACACGGAAGCTCACAACGGTGATCCGTTGATTGGTTAGCTGAAATAATTACAACAGTTATTCAGTGGGATTATGCGTTCTGTTTATAAGAATGGCACTAGTCTTGTGCATCAGAGCGAATGCGTCAGCGAAGAAAATCGGAAAGCCCATGCTACATAGGGTGATCTGAGAGCCAAATAATACCGTCTTTCGGGCAAAGGTTTAGGTTGCTTCCTACTGTTATGACAAATTATCATCCGTCCATCAACTCCATGCATGGCGGAAGACCCTCAAGCGTCTAACAGCCCCACTAGCCATCGTGAGAACATCGCGCTTACCCTGGTGAGGTCCGAGGGACGATGAAGATCTGTGGCTGATAACACTCAGTGTGATGGCAAAAGAAAGGAACAAGTGGCGAGAATCCTGCCGTGCTTGTGTTCCCGTTTATCAATGACCCTCCTTTATTCCAAAAAAGATCAAAGACAGACAAAAAATCCCCTCTTTTTCCTATTTTTCTTTCATCATGGACCTTCTTCATGGTATACTTGTTGGCACATCGTCTGTAAAAACTTGTGTAATAATAATAATGGCGTCTTTGTGAACGTTATTTTTCGTAAAATTATACTTTTTTGACGCGCACGAGAAATCTATTCCAGTGAAATATCTGGGTTTTATTAGCAGTCAAAATTTGCCAGTTAATGCGCTTTTCGATAACCCTTCAAAATGCACGGAAAATTTTGTTACTTTCATTCATATTTATATTTGTCTCTTTCGCTTGCAGCATTCCGCTCGCGTATTTCGGGAAAACTATCTTATTTAATCGTCAATATGCAAACAGAAGTAAGGTACCTTCCTAATAATTGCAGGCTTTATCTGAAAATCTCCCACCACCTAACTATGCAGCCGAATCTGATGGATTGTCCGATGCTGAACACACGAAACAATTGGTGAGTGTACCTTCAAAACAAACGGACGAAGCCGGTGATGTGAACTCATTCATGCTGACTGATGATTTCGAGGACGAAACTTTTCTCGAACGAATTATCGGATTAGGCGAAATGTTCCCCGAAACTGTTCGCGAGCACGCTTCAAAATTGTTGTCCTTGGCCTGTGCCGGAATGAAATCCGGATATAGTTGGGGTCGAAGTATATCTTGGTTCATGGCCAGTACAGCAACCTTGTGTTTTCTGCCGCTGTTTCTAGAGCTGGAACGCGTTCAAACGGAAGAGCAAGAAGCGGTACATCAGCGTGCCATGATGCTTGGCCCCAAGGCTGCTTCTACCGGATCAACATTAGCGGGATTTTCTGCCGTTCCGCATCTGACTCCTATGTAAATTTATCAATCTATTCTGCGCATTTTAGAAATACAACTTGAGTTCTGATATGCCATCTTTTCACTAGCTCAGCCCCTCAATAATGATCTATCAAAAAACAAAGCAGAAAATGTGTCACGATCGTTAAATACACGAGAGTTTTAGCTTCGCAATCTTGTGTATGTATGAGATCACAAAAGTGCTGCCCAAGCATAGGCTGCACCTTGGTTAACATTCAGTCTAAGACAGGCATGAGAGGGAAAATAGAAATCGATATTACAGTGAGATTCTAGTGGTTTTCCGCGTGCAGCTCACTACCGGTGGCAAATCAATTTAGTACGGTGTTAGCTGCATAATTGCACACTCTTGTATTTGACTGAGTGTCGAAGGAGGCAATTCGTTCCTGCACTTCGCTTTTTTAATTATTTTGAATCACTAATCTTTATTAAGGATAGGCACAATTTGATATATTGCATGTGGGTTTGCTTACCATCGGGTAGTTCGGGCCTAAACCGAAGACTCAACAAACAGTTCTAGCCATCTGTCATACGTATTGCGGTGGTAATGTGTGAGCGCTAACCTGTGATCCTTGGAACATGCATGCAAAACTGTCATCTATGTAAAATCTTTTTAGAAACTTTCGATCATGATCCTCCTTATAATGCTCAATGTATTTGCCGGCGTTTGTAGTAATAGTTCCTTGTCCTCACTCTGGCTCGATTGCTTTTATTTTTTAAGCTCTTTTGTTTTCTAATTTAGCACAGAAAGTTGAAAATGAGGAATAAAAATTCTACATTCGAGATTTTGATTCTTTTATATTTTGAGAAAAGAAGCAACAAGTGAATATAGGCATCATATTAGCGAAATAAGCGTGAACTCAACCGTACAATGAAAGCCTCTTTCGCATATATAAAGGAAGCGAACGGTGTTACTCGCTGGCAAGTGTGTGGAAGAAGTGTTTCACATGCATTTGGTCTTCACCTAAAGTCAGTTTGGAATAATGAGTAAACCATGCTAACCACAAGTTTTATTTCCAACGTGATGGCCCTCGTTCGTTCGTTCATTAGTTCTGCCACTGCTACAAGCCCGTTCGTTTTTGCTCGCGCAACCTCGTGTTAGCGTTGAAAAGTGTCCTGCTTTTGATGCATTTTATTTCGATTTGCAATGGTAAAAACGCTTCCCGCAACGTAAGATCACGTCATATTTTTCAAAGATCGTTGTCAGAGAAGTTGATTTAATTCAAAGGTAATATAAGGTTTTAATGGTGTTGTAAA